>JASIRB010003857.1:0-14115 GCA_030323885.1 Branchipolynoe longqiensis
ATTACCCACAGGTCTAGACGTCTATTACGCATATATCACATCCCCCCCTCAAAGTATTTCTGAAACATGAAATGTTACAAAATAACAATGAAGAAACACAAAATATACAATATCAAATATATGCGCACTTAACTTGCAAATGTCCGAGTGCACAATGCACTTAAGTCCTCACAATCCGGCCGTAATGCCTGATATCTCATATTGTCCATATGTATCACTATCAACAGTAAACACAAAAGCTGAAATAAACTTCACTGTACATGCACATGTTAATCCTGCAACCGTCGGAAGCACACTGACCTACTATAGATCTAACCTGCTCGCCGGCCTTATCAGCCGACCTGACCTACTTAGATTAACCGTACTGTTTACATTCGGCGTTGACGCTGACCCAGATTGCGTCGTTGACGCTGACCCAGATTGCGTCTGCACGACTAACTCGGGTCGCCCCTCCACTGGCGCTCCAATGATTTGCACTCGGTTACGATATAACATGTTGCCTGACTCATTTAAAATCTGATATTCTCTCCCGGACACCCCAGTCCGTCCAAAAATAACACCTTTTTTCCATTCCCCAGCATTATTTTTGTACTTTATCTTATCTCCAACTTTCATGGGCTTGTGCGCCTTACCGCACTTCCGGTCATGAAACGCTTTCTGACTGCCCTGCCGCTGAGCTGTCTGCCTTTTCTTAGGATCCTGCGTTTCAGGCACCAAAATACCCTTTGCCATGGGTAATCTGCCTCTCAACCTTCTGCTCATGAGCAACTGCGCTGGAGATACGTTCAGGACAGGCAACGGAGTATTGCGATAATTCAGCAATGCTAACTGAAAATCAGCTCCAGTTTTCTCACACTTCTTTAACATGTCCTTAACTGTTTGTACAAACCGTTCAACCTGACCCTTGCTACGCGGATACTGTGGACTGGAATACACGGCCTTGAACCCGTAATGCAGTGCAAACTCCCTGTACTCATGGCTCTTGAACTGTGGACCGTTATCCGACACTACCTGACTAGGAATACCGTGCCTTGCAAAGTTGTCTTTTAACGCTTCGATAACAGTGACAGACGACGTATCACCCAAAAGCGTTACCTCTGGAAACTTGGTGTAGTAATCTACAGTTATCAGGTAATTCTTATGATTTAACTCAAATAAATCGGCCCCCACTTTGTCATATGGCTGACAGGCGATCGGGTGATTTATCAATGGCTCGTTATGCAAATTTTTCCAGTTGTTCTGACAAGTGTCACACCGACTGACTTTATCCTCGATTTGCTTGTTAATATTTGCCCAAAACATACAGTCCCGTGCCAACTGCTTGGACTTAGTCACCCCCAAATGCGTCTCATGCAATGCCTCTATCATTTCACCCCGAAGAGCTGGAGGAACCACCACCCGATTGCCGTTCATTACAAGATTATTTTCAACTGTCAACTCATGCTTGTACGGAATGTACTGTCTCAGACACGGTGGTGTCTGTATACGTGTAGTGTCCCACCCATCTTCAATGTGTGAGATCAACATAGACATCGATACATCTTTTTCATACTCAGCTACAATTTTACTCAACAGACTCGACGACTGCACGTCCACTGCAGCAATGCAGAACGTGTCATCGAACAGGCTATCATGACCTACTTTGGTGGTATGCGCCCTGGACAACGTGTCTGCAAAAAACATCAAAGAGCCCTTCACATGACATAACTGAATATTGTAATTCTGCAATCGCATTCACATTCTTTGCATTTTAGCCGACAGCTTGTGTATTGGTTTTTGCATTATGGCTACCAACGGCTTGTGGTCTGTCTGAATTTGAACTTCCTTGCCAAATATATACTCATGAAACCGTTGGCATCCGAAAAATATGGCGAGCATTTCTTTTTCAATAGTGGCATATCCACACTGCGCTGCATTAAGCGCACGAGATGCGAGTGCGATTGGTTTACCATCTTGCATCAACACGGCTCCCAAACCTGACTGACAAGCATCTACCTGAATTACAATAGGCTTCTTAACATTGTAATATGTCAATACAGGAGCAGTTCTTAACTTCTCTTTCAATTTATCGAACACACCTTGCTGCTCGGCTTGCCAGTGCCACGCCACGTCCTTGGCTAGGAGCGTGCGTAGTGGTTTAGCTATCTCGGACATGTTGGGTATGAACTTGTGCACATATCCAACCATGCCCAGGAACCTTTGGATGCTTTGTTTGTCACGCGGCTCTGGCATGTCTACTATCGCTTGTATTCTGTCTGGATCAGGCTTTACACCCTGCTGGGTAAGTTGATGACCTACATACTTTACTGTAGTTTTACATAGCAACGATTTAGCATCATTTAATTTAAGATTAACCGACCTAGCTCGGTCCAAAACAGCTCAGAGCCGCTCGTTATGTTCCTGAACCGTTGACCCATATACCAAAATATCGTCCGTGACTATCCCGATACCGGGTATGTCGCCCATGACACGGTGCATCTCCTGAATAAAAATGTTGCCCGCTGTTTTGATGCCAAAAGGCAAGCGTGTGTACCTGTATCGGCGCCACGGAGTATTGAACGTGCACAAACGTGAACTTTCCTCATCCAATTCTATCTGCCAATACCCTGTCTTCGCATCCAAAACTGAAAAATACTTAGCATCAGCTGTTTTGGCAATAATCTCATCAATAGTTTTGGTTGGGAATGGCCCTCTTTTTATCACTTTGTTTAATTTAGTCGGATCCAGACAGATTCTAATTTTATTTGTTTTTTTTACGATCATGATAGAATTAACCCGCTCGGTAGGTTCATCCTGTTCCACTATAACACCTAACTCTACCATACGATCAAGCTCACTGCGTACCTTACTCTGAATTGCAAACGGAATCCGTCTAGGCGGATCTATGACAGGTTGAATAGACTTATCGACATGAATGATAGCCTTTGCTTTGATCAACCCCAAACCCTGAAAACGTCTTTGTATTCGCTTACCAGCTTCTCTGCCCCTGCGCTGGAACTGTTCGTCGGTGTGGCAATGTCCGTTGGTTTGGCCACGTTCGTCGGTTTGCCAATGTTCGTCGGTTTGGCAATGTTCGTCGGTATGGCCCTGTGCACCTCATCCACGTGTGCCAGCAGGTTCAAAGTCACACAAGCCTGCTTGCCCAGGATGGGCTGGCAATCCGGCACCACCTGGAACCGAAGCACACTGTCATTGACATCAAGCAGTGCCTCTCCATCCGGCATGATCCGGTGACCGGAGAACGTCACCAACGAACATCTGGTGTTCGCCAGCCTCCCCGGAGCGACTCTGTCGAAGACGAACCTCGGAATCACGTTTGCCTCCGATCCAGTGTCAAGCTTGAACTTGACAGGACAACCTCTCACCCGAACGATTGCGTGCCACAGCTCGGCATCCCGACCAGCACCGCGATCGACGGCGCCCACAAACAGATCCGTTGCCAGTACATTGACTTCCGCCGGATCCGGTCTTGCTCAGCATTGTGAGGGTCGGGCGCTTCGATGTGAAGCTCGTTGACTCTCCCGAGCCTGCTCCTACAGACCTACCCGAAGTGCCCGATCTTCTTGCAGGCAATGCACACCTTTCCTTTCGCTGGGCAGACTCCCCGGCGGTGCTCATAACCACAGTTCTGGCAGCGGATCTTGAAATCTCTGACACCGGCGCCGCCGGCAATCCAAGATGGCGATTTCCAAGATGGCGTCGCCACTGACCGGACCGCCGGTGCACCGGTACGCACATTAGCATAATTCCGAATGAAATCTATGTCTTTACTTTCCACGTCTGATTTGGTGTCCTCCAACAGATCTGAACTGAACTCACTCATTTCACACATACTTATGCACTTTGTCAATGTTAACTCAGTAGTTTGAAGCAATTTGTTCCGCAAATTCACATTTCTTACGCCAGCCACAATTCGATCGCGCAAAAGCGACTCCTCCACCGCACCATATTCACAGTCTTTGACTTTGTCCCTTAACGCTGTGATGTACGTCGCCATATTTTCTGACGCCTGATTATGCGAATTAAACTTGTATCGTGTGATAATTATACTGCTTTTACCGACACAATAAACTCGAAATGCTTCAGTTAATGGTTTGATCTTGTCTTGATCGGCGACAGCAAAAGTCATATTGGCAAATACCTTTTGCGCTTCCTCGCCAGCAACGTGAAGGAAGATGCAGCATTGCACTCGTTCTCCTTTCAATATGACACCTGCCGCAGTGGCGTATATATCATATGCTCTGATCCATGTTTTCCAGTTCGATCTCGCATTGTTGCTGAGGACAAGCTGACCAGGCGGCCGCAAACCCGGCAAAGTATTTGCGGGCGGCATTCTTCCTCATCTGACACCATGTGAAAGTACAACGTCTGAACACTTTGACTTCTGATTACTGAATGGTTTATTCACGGCGTAGGGCACGCTTGACCCGCCGGCTAAACTTTCCATGACGTCATCTCATTTGCATATCTCTTTGTCCCCAACTCTGCATATCGTTAACATATATTAACCACAGGTCTAGACATCTATTACGCATATATCACAGCATGTAGCAGCAAAATCGCAAATGTGCTATAGGCTTATCTCCCAATTTAAACTACCCAAATAAACCTCAAATTGTATTCTGGGGTGTTTTTTTGTGTTTTTTTAAGAATAAAAGAAGATATTGTCGTGGGGTAGATGAAAATTGCGCCTAAATTGGGAATCGAACCCATATCTCTTGCATTCTGGGCCACCGTGCTAACCATTACACCATCTAGGTTCCCTGATGTCACCACCCTATCCACGTCCACCTATGTGGCTCCTTGTCTGAGAGAGGTCAGTGCAGACTACTACACTAGTCCAAAGACTCTATAACACTGTTATAGGGTCTTTGACTAGTACACCCTGGAATTGTAAGTCTTTTGAATCGTTTCTGCCCAAAAGTAATTTTAATGCTTAAAGGGACCAGATATAGGTCGCTGAGACACTACCTGTAATCCGATAAATGTTCTCCAAGCATACGTTTGCCAGTTTTCAGTTTATGCAACTACATATGTGGGGGGAGAGTGCTGACATTGGTTGCTTCTGTTGTGTTTTATTTAGTCCAGCAGCACTGACACTTTTAGACAACCATATAGAGAATATTCTTTTTAGAAATTGCAATCTAAAATGATAGATATAAAGTTCAAATGTTTATTTATCATAACCAGCTACTTCTTGTGTGAATAATTGATTAAATCATGTAGATTAATAGACTTTAAAAGTTGAATTGAGAGCTTTCTGTGGTTGCCATCTTGGTGATTGCCATGGCTTCCCCTGTGTGTGGAGAACCCCTCTAGGTCATGTGATGAGGGAATCCCACCTATGATGTCATTCATACATCACATACCTCAACTCTCCTCCCACATGTTCAGTGGCATGAACTGAACAAACTAAGCAAAGGTATGGTTGGAGAGCCTTTGATGCTGGATTCGTTTGTATCTGGGTGATGTTTAACCGGCGACTTTAACTTACAGATTAACTTACAGATCCTCTTCTGGCTGATTTAGGCCCTAATGGGCCTCTAATGCCAGCTCATTATGGCAAAAAAGAATGTTTTTTTGCACAGATATGTGGGTCAACGGTACCCTGAAATCATATAACTATGGGTGTCCTCTCCAATGTCTGTCCAGTCTCAAATGCTTCTACTGTTTATGCTTCAACCACTTGGTCTGGGAGGCTTCCATGGATCTGTCACTTACGATTACACATTTACATAATTACACGCGTACATAATGCACTTATGTAATACCTAGGCCTACACAGGATAGGTTCAACAACCATGCAGTGCATAGTTTGTACAGGATCCAGGTCACGGAAACCAGTACATACTTCAATGCCAACATTGTTTGGATTGGTTACGATGAAACTGGTCAATAAGAGCAGAGGATTCTTGCACCACACTGGCGATTCAGTGAAAACAAAGGCCATGGGACCAGGCTAACATTTTACCAACTTAAATATTCATTGCGGACTAACACCTGTCCTGCAGCTAAAATTGATGCTGGCGCCACCTATAGTAGCTTTCAACATAAGCTTTGTGCACCGGTTTTGTGCAGAGTAGTGTAATGCATGAACACAAAAATAAGAGCTACACTGGCACCTATGAGACATGGTTGGTTGTTGGAATTTTACGTCCTGGCAACATCTAAGGTCATATCAGGAGACATTGCCTGTTAGAGATACAGAGTGAGGCAGGTGTTCTACATTCAGAGCTCCATTATCATTCATGTGGATTTGATCTGTCATTGTCAGTACATGATTTACATCAGTGTAATTCACGACGTGAGAGACAGAAATATTGCACAAAAACTTTTTATTTTTACCATTAAGCTCATATCACCAACTTTCAAGTGCACTGTGTTTACATGCAAAACATCAAAAATGTCCAAATCAATAAACATTCACAATAACACTGACATTTTAACTTAGCTTCAATTATTTTAGCAGCTGCAGATAACATCAACTTACTCAAAAGTTCTATGATATATTAACATTTGTATTTGTAACATTTATCTCATTTAACTTTGGTAAGGTAACTCCTGTGATATATGCATAAGAGACGTCTAGACGGCCAGACGTCTAGACACGTCTGTAATATATGCAAATGAGATGACATCACATGACTAAGTGTGCCGGAGGTCTAGACCCCTGGACGGGGAATAAAGCATTCAGTATCCAGAAGTATCCTTCTGTCAACATTAGGATGGGTAACCTATCGACTATCGGCATTGTCAGTAGTCTTAAGCTCAATGTAGTTGTGAATTTTAGATTCTAATTTGCTGTTGCTAAAGATTTGGTCACGTGAGTTCAACCTTTATTCCTTGCAAGTTATAGGAATATTTGATAATTCTTCACAAAATATTCATAATTGAGAAAGATCAACCAAATTGCACTTAATATAGGTTAATTGTGCTAATAATCAGTAGATAGGGAATGATCTGTCAAGCACCATTTGACTGTGTACTTCATGAGGGAGGGGGGCGGGACATAGATCAGCCAGTAGAGTGTCTACCTGTGAAGGTGTGGGTCATCTCATCGATCCTGCTCAGTGGACACATTTGCAGTTTGGGCTATTTTCCATTCCAACCAGTGGTCCACAACTGGTTCATCAAAGGCTGTGGTATGTGCTGTCCTGTCTGTGGGAAAGTGCATATGAAAAGATCCCTTGCTTTTTATCGGAAAGAGTAGCCTATGTGGTGGCAGCGGGTTTCCTCTAAAGAAATATGTCAGAATGACCATATATGTTTGACGTCCAATAGCCGATGATAACAAATCAATGCGCTCTAGAGGCGTCATTAAAGCTGCATAGTCCGATGAAGCATCAACTTTTCAAAATCAAAATAATTATCTAGATTTGATTCTACATATCTAACTGAGATACTGATACACTTAATAAGTATTTGTTGCCATATATAAGGGAAAGCTGAGTCAATTTAATAGAACCTGTTACTGCAGAAGCCTATGGTATCACAGCTTTGGCATGCTTGCCAAAATTATTTTCATATGTTTGAATTTCAAATATCTGAAACGGTAGCCATTTCAATTAACGGTTACTTCAAACTAAATTAAGGCAGATTATAATGATCAATTTAATATACTTATCTCAGAAAAATGTCAGAAACTCAAGACCATGGGACTATACAACTTTAAATAAAACAAAATTTTATTGGATGATAGTAAATAAGTAACGTTGCATTTACTATGTTCCTGCCTCTTTAAGCCGTTAGGACTGGGAGTGCCGGGTGCGCCTACGAGTTTTGCACGCTTACAGTCTAGGAGCACCTGTAAGAACATGAAATCGGGTAGCATTGTATTTCTGATATGATCTACAAATTGTCAGGAAAACATTTCTAGAAATGCGATTCAACTTGCGCGCACACCCGAGTGCTCCCAGCCGCAAAGGGGAAAGGTGCAATGAATATATGTGATTTTAATACATTCAACAGTGTATCACCATAACATATAGTGAATTAGCTCATTCACTATATTGACATCGCTTTCATCTCGGCCAATACTTATCCCAAAAGCACTTGTGCCTTTAAACATCTAATATCAGGCAATAACTGCTCACATATCAATGCAACATTTGTTTCAAATGGGTTTGAGCTTTCTTTTTAAAGGGCATACATAATCAATTAAATACCCATATCATATGGCATAATTAGCCACAGATGACTCAGTGAACATCTCTAAATGCTCAGCTAGATATGATGGTGACAAAAAGAACACATTGAAGTTAGGTTACCCCATTACGAAGCCACTGAGACAAGCAGACTGAATGAGGATGTTCCCTAATTGGCACACAGAGCGGCAACGTGGATAGCAGCATGGTCTGTCACTTAGTCTCCCTTCTTCTTTTTACCTTTTTTTTTTTTTATATTTGCAATAGAAGCACTATCCTCTTTGTCGTGCAACCTTGCATGTCACGGCGAATGTCTGGAATTTTGAACGCTGCCTTCCCATTGAAGATCCCATTAATTAAGACACTGGGGGTAGTTTCAGCCCCCCCCCCCCTCCCCACATCCATGTCCCTTTACACCCCCCCTCCCCTCTCCTCCCTTTAACTTCCACCCCACCCTCCCACACACCACCACCCCTCTCCGCAACCCCGCCGCCATTCCCAATGAAAAATGTCCATCGGCTATCAATCCTCGTTTCCCCACTGCGCTACCAGGGGGCGCCACCTTACAAAGACGGGAACGGATGAATATTTAATGAGGCGCGCCATAAAAACGCCTTTGTGTGCCGCTAGGTGGCGAGGCGCGTCTCGGCGACGACACGCACACTGCGCGCGCACCCGACTCAATGGGCGTTTTAGACCGGGGCTATGACAGCAGGCCCTCTCGCCACGAAGCGATCCTCAGAAGAGCCAATCACAGCTAGATTAAAAGCACTCAAGTCATTTTCGGATACATTAGCTAGCTCTCGCCGCCAAATTGGCACCGGCATATAACGGTGTACGTGCGCGCTGCGCGGGGAGTCGCACCGGCATTTGGACTAGGCCAATCGAACGCCCACAGTCAGCTGTATAGAAGGAACCAATCAGCATCTGCGATTGCCGTAAAGTGGTGGTTCCAATGACGAATTAGGTCAAGTGGATTAACTTCCCTCCCGCCCTCCCCCCCAACCGCGCGACCCCCAATATGTGAGATTGATTGGAACACTCAGTCTTCTAATTGACAAATATGGCATGGCATCCGACTCCAGAAAGAAATGTAGGATATATGTAAGCTATTAAACACATTTTCCTATATAAACTGCATTTGGTTGATATTAAAACAAAGTAAGGCTTGTTTTATTTGATGACGCCTCTAAAGCACATTACATTGATTGATATTCAAACTTGCTGTATAAGTTATAACGTATAACCATTCTCTGATTAGTTTACCAATGATGCACATGGTTCCTGGGATGGTTATTGCCAGTGAAGTAAGATTATACAATCTAGCACTGTAGCAGTGTTTCAAAGTACCATTTAATTTGTTCTAAATTTCAATATCAATAATACACCCCCCCCCCCGCAAAGTCATTAGAATAGGAATCAAATGGTTTACTCCAATACAGGTATTTCACTCAAACATATGGATGATAAGAGAATCAATTACATTTGCCCTTACAAAATCGCCTGGCCGGCCGGTTGTTCGGGTAATGAGCACAGCGTTTGGGTTTGGGCAGATGGTAGGGGGGGGGGGGTGAGGTGCCACCTGGAGGGTAGGGGGGGAATTAGGGGAGCTGCTCGAGGGCAGACCTCCAGCTCTCCAGGCTGCACCCCCACCTCCAGTAACCCACCTACCAAGAACATATCAAAAGGAGGTTACATTAATAGATGCAGACACTAGAAACATAATAAGAAAGCAGGAGAATTACATATATGAATAATATTTGCATAAATAGTTTATACCTCACGTATGCATTTGATGGAGGCCGAATTAGATAATAGAGAGCAGGGTTCAGTAGTCATTGTATGTGAGACTGGAGGGGAGTGTAGCCATCATGTAACATGACCAGACGGGATGGCCGAGATCAGGGAATCAGAACCCTCGTCGAGATAAACCAATAGCTCAAGAAATTTATACTTGTCGCTTCATAGCCTGGCGCTCGGCATTATTAGGATAGGGCAAAGACTGGTTGGCTCAGTGTCAGGATAATGTGACTGAGTGGGATATTGGGTCATGGTGCTGGCAGCCTGGTCTCCCAGTGGGGCAGCACTATGAAGTCACCATGAGTGCAAAAAGTCACAAGTCGGTACCCATCCTGAAATGACCACAGATGTTGCTAGGACATAAAACAACAATAAACAAATAAATCATGTGACACACAGCTAAAGCACCGAAAGCATGAGTGTACCCCTCCGGACTTGTAGGCAATGACCTCTGACCCCTCCGGACTTGTATGCAATGACCTCTGAACCCTGCCCATTCTCTATGTCCATCACGAACCTATATTAATATGAAAACTTGAATGAAATAAGAAAAAGTAAGCATCAATGTGTGAAGTTGGCTTTTGTGACCAGTAATAACCACATGTACCAGCTACAGCGACCCATGTTTAGATCTAGATTCATTTAGCTCTGTTATAATAATGGAGTACCCGTAAAATGTGTTGGCGAGAACTTGGTATATAAGGTCACTGGCCATTTAAAGTTGCACAGTCCGATAAATTCGTCGAATTAAAAAAAGAACACCAAAACACTTACCTAGATTTGAACCTGCGTCACGATGAGCACTTATTAAGCATTTGGATACTAAGTAAATTCAATAGAACCAGTTACTGCTGAAGCCTGAGGGGTCAGTTTTGAAAAGCACGCCAAAATTCATTTAGAATATTTACACTTCCGATATCTCTGAAGTTAACCATTTTATAGAAAAGTTATTCAAATTAAAATAAGGTCGATTATATCAATAAACCTAATAATGCATTTATCTCAGAAAATTACAGAAACTCAAGACCATCAGATTATGCAACTTTAAGTTAACGCTGTGAAAAACACTCTCATATTCAGCAGGTAAGCTACTAGAGTAAAACCTCTCTGAATGGACCGAACTTAGGACCGACTTTATGTGGTTAATTTAGGGAGGTGGTCAGTTTAGGGAGTTGGAATATGGTTACAGTGGTATTGTTGGGACCCAAATAAAGCGATCGATATAGGGGAGTGGTCGATCTGTGGAGGTGGTCGGTTAGAGAGGTTTTACTGTACGTCCAAGGTAATTTAATATGTTCTATTATAGTTGGTATTTCTTATGTATTTGGTCATATGGGTTGTGCTGATTCAGCACCAATTGGAATGTAAACAAAGATGTCCGATCGACTAGAACAGAAACAACATTAACTGTGCCATGGCATGTCATATCGCATGGTAATATCCTGTTGGCTTAACCGGTAATGGTGTGCTCCAAATCAACGTCGACCATTTGCAGCCGTAGTAAAGCACTGCTTGGAATGTAAACAAAGATTGTCTGATCAAGGCCCGATCACATACACGTTAGTAGACGTAGTTGGACGTAGTGGAGGTTAACGTAGTGGAATGTAGTTGAATGTAGTTGAAAATAGTTGAACATAGTTGAACGTAGTTGAACGTAGTTGAACGTAGTTGAACGTAGTTGAACGTAGTTGAACGTAGTTGAACATACCAACATCTATACTTCTCCGTCAGGCTAACTTGGTAATAACGTGGGTGGGGTGTGAGTTCCGATTTAATCTTTGGACATGTTTAAAAGAGCGCTATGTTAGCGGATAACATACTGTGTCGAAGTCTCCATACTCTTAATATACTCTAGCATACTCTAGTGTACTCTAGCATACTCTAGCATACTTGAGCATACTTGGACGTAGTTGACCGTAGTTGACCGTAGTGGAGGCTAACATACGTTGAGCGTAGTTGAACGTAGTTGAACTTACCGGCACCCGTGCTTTAACGTATTTATCCATACCAAAACCTGCCGTACTTTAACGTTTTTCACCGTAGTTCAACCTACTTACACCACGTTTGACCCACGTTAATCTATCCTATGTTCAACTATGTTCAACTACGTTCACTAACGTGTATGTGACCAGGGCTTCACTAGGGAACACAAGGGGCGTAATCGATTAATCAACTCGGGTCACTCGACCCACTTTTTGGGGCATGCGCACATCCTACAGACTCGGGTTCAATAAACGAATACGCTCGGGGGGGGGGGGGGACAAAATGGACCTGTACTGGTAGCTATTATCCTACAGGTACCAGCACAGATGTAAAGTCATCGCTCCTAGCAAACCCCAGCCAAGAGGTGGGTTACTGGGGTCGGGTCGTTTTGCACACGGCACGTGTTTTTGTCAACTCCACTCGCGGTGTTCGATTTGAAATTCTAACAACTCGGGTGACCCGAGTCACCCGGGTCGTGTTAATCGATTAAGCCCAGTGTGAATGATGGACTGTCATGAATTACATAGTCCATGATAATGTGACACGTTTTGGGTTAACTGCCTTTATAATTTTTCAGAAGATGATTTGGCGATCAACCACAGAGGCTGCTGAAACTGTAGTTACTCCCACCACAATCTTCTTTTTTCTTGAAGATGTATACTGCTTATCATGGATAAGTCTGATGATAGACTTGTTTTTACCATTAGACAGTTGGTTGATAGAATGCCTGAGCCTACACTTTTACTGACCCAAGAGACTTTTAACCACCCACACCACATAGACATGGTATGAGAGCAACTGACCTTTGATGATGCTGTAAGTTATGCACAGCAGTGGAAATCCAAATTGGCAAAGGTGGAATGGAACCACTGACCTTCAGATTAGGAGTCCAGTCTAGAAAAAAGTCGGACACTCTAGCCAGAGAGAACACACACCATCTTTGTCGCAAGGAGGTCAGCGACCACTTGGACTGGTCGCAAAGAGGTCGCAAAGCGATCGCAAAGTGGTCACAAAGCGGTAGCAAAGCGGTTGCAAAGTGGTCACAAAGCGGTCGAAAAGCGGTCGTAAGGCGGTCGCAAAGTGGTCGCAAAGTGGTCCCCAGTGGTCCCAAGCCGTAGTGTGACTATGGCTTTATCTGATCCCAAACCAGGCAAATGAGGAAAGGTAGGTGAGGCAACTCAAAAGTGAACGAAGCCAAATTTGCTCTTCTGCCTGCCACCTGACCGCCTTCTACGCTGTTCTTCTCCCATGAAAGTTGCATAATTCATGGTTTGGAGTCCCTGCCATCTTTATTTGAGATAAATATTAGATTGATCGGCCAATCTACCTTACTATAATTACAAATAATTTATTATTATAAATCACTATCTTTGGAGATACCTGAAGTGAAAATGTGCCAGATTACTTTTTCTGGTCACACCAAAATGTGGGACAACATATTAAGCTTACTTCACTGGCATATTAAAAATTAAATTGACCTAGTATTTCATTCAATGCAGCCACAAATATGTAATGCGTGCACCATGATCTGAGTTAGATAGGTAGATTAAAATGTACAGGTAAATCTACTTTCCCTTGAGGTTTCTTACCTCATTTTCTGAAGATCGGAAGCCAATGGCATGGGAGAGATTTTTGTTTAGCTATTAATTCATTATTTACTAAGTCAATTTAATATACGCCGTCAGTGTTAAAGCCTATGATGTCCAACATTTCGATATGCACACCGAAATTAACTTAGGATGTTATAACTGCATCAGATATCGCCAAAGCTAACCGTCTACTAATATAAAGGTTGCTTCAAAGAAGAGCAAAGTAGCTTATAATGATCAACCTAATATATTTGTCTAAAAATAATATATGGCAGAAACTCAAAACCAGCGGATTTTGCAACTTTAAATCCCTTAGGCCATGTCAATTGACACATCGGTTCGAATCCTGGTCGAGTCAAACAAATGACTTAAAAATTGATACTTGTCACTTCCTAGCCTGGTGCTCGGCATTATTAGGATAGGGCAATGACTGGTTGGCTCAGTGTCAGGATAATGTGACTGAGTGGGATATCAGGTCATGGTGCTGGCAGCTTGGTTTCCCAGTGGGGCAGCACTATAATGCCACCATGAGTTCACACTGTCACAAGTCGGTACCTGTCCTGATATGATCTTAGATCTTATGATCTTAGAAGTTGCTA
>JASIRB010002027.1:0-49998 GCA_030323885.1 Branchipolynoe longqiensis
CCTGCTTCAGCCATCTCCCAAATAATATAGACAACTATTATATATAGCTTTATGGACAAATGTGCCTGAGTGTGTTTTCGGGTTTAAGTGGAGTACCTTGTGAATGAATGGCGTCGTGAGTCATGGGTAGTTGATGCAAACACTGATGTGTGGAGTGGATGGAGGAGAGTCTCTGGGAGTTATATATGTGGTGATTGCCCATTCGGTGTTGCCGGACGCAGTGGCCGAATCAGTAGATCGTAGGCCTCCGGTGCGGGAGATCAGGAGTTCAATTTCCAGTTGAGTCTTTGTTTTGTTGTCTTTTTTTGTTTATGCTGTGTTTATTCTGTCCATAGCATGTAAGCTTGAATGGTCGGGTGTGTTTTCAATGCTGGCCACCTGTAGTAGTGGTTTAATCTTATCACACAGTAGGAGCTGATAAGATGTTTTTTGTTTCTCACACAGTTGCAGGTACATGGTGATTATTTAGTATCAGGTGTTCTGATAGGTAGATTGTTTATATTTTCTGATGACCCTTGTAGTGGGTATGAATAGTATATTAGTTTTTTGGTTTTGGTTTTTTGGTTTTGCTACTACTTCTGAACTAGCATACTCTACATTTATAGGCTTGTACATGGTTTGTAGCTTTTTGTTATCTACTAATGGTGGTCCAGATTACCTATCACATGCCCTTCTGGGGTTTTCCCCCAGGGTGTTTTCAGGGTCTCCCATTTTTACATATATATTTTTGTATTTTTTCAGATCGGGAGTCTCTGTTTTTGATGGTTTGTGGTTGTTTGTTACCTACTGAGGGTTGTCCAGGTTTCTCCGTTGGGGCAGCCCAGTTTGTGGGCTGTGACATATTACATGCCCATCTGGGGTTCTGGCCCTAGGGTGTCATCAGTGTCCTCCCTGTTTTACATAGATATTTGTTGTATGTCTTTAGATCAGGGATCTCTCTTTCTTTTACTGATTGGGCATTCCAAGCCTTGGCAGCCATTTCTAATGTGCCCCTTTCATGGGCCTTTATGTGGCTCCTTGTTTGTTTTATTGTTTGTTTGTTGTTGTTTTACGTCCTAGCAACATCTAAGGTTATATCAGGACGGTGTTTGTTTTATTAGTTTTATTAGTGATGCATTGTTAATTTGTGTATCTCTTCTTGGTTGATTTTGGTATTTCCTATCCCAACTGTACCCAAATGCAAGTGTTTTGAGGTGTACTAGTCTTCTATTATTTAGAAATTTTGCTTTGGTTTGCATGTGCAGGTCATAGGTGGTGTGCAGTCTGTCCACCCTGAGACATATTTTTAATGCTTTATTTTGTAGGATTTGCAGCTTGTTGAGCAGTTCTTGCTTTACTCCAATGTATATTGTGTCTCCATAATCAAAGTATGGGAGTACCATTCCTTTGAAGACCTTTGACATTTCTTGTGTCACAAATTTTCTTAATTTGGCAAATAACCAGAGTTTGTGATTAATTTTTTGTATGATTTTTGTCACACATAGGTTGTAGTTTAGTTGTCTGTCCAGCTCTAGGCCTAAGTATCTGTAGTGCTTTACCTTTTCCAGCACCTGGTTTCCTAGTTTGCACTGGGTGTTACTTTCCGGTAGTGGTCTATGTGAGAAGAGGACTGTTTTGGATTTGCTGGCATTTATGTTTATTTTATTAGATTTGCACCAGTCATCCAATTTCTGTAGTAATTTATTTAGTTTATGTGTTACCTCTTCCTCAGTGCTGCCCTCAGCATATATGACAGCATCATCTGCATATAGCTGGCGGCATTCAGTGTCTAGCCACTTCTCTAGGTACTTTATTTATAATATGAAGAGTAGTGGTCCTAGGACTGACCCTTGTGGGACTCCACATGTAATTGGTTTGCATTCTGATATGCTATTTTCCACTTTGGGGTTTTGTTCCCTATTTCTCAGGTAACGAACCAGTTTTTTTGTGGCTGATTTTATGCCTATTTGGTTGAGTTTTTGAAGTAGTATCTTGTGATCTACTGTCTCAAAAGCATTGCTTAAATCTATGAATGCCGCCCCTGATATTTGTTGTTGTTCATTGAGGCCAGTAAGTTACTAGCGAGTAGGGCTATGGTTTTTGATGTGGAGTGCAGTTTTCTCAAGCCCCTTTGTCTTGAGTTTAGTATATTATTTTAGTCCAGGTGTTCATTTATGTGCCTGCGTAGTATTTTTTCAATCAATTTGCCTGGGGCATGTAGAATTAATATGGGTCTGTAGTTGCCCATGCTTTGTTTATCTCCACCTTTATGGATGGGGGTGATAGTGGCCATCTTCCAGGCTTCGATAAATCGACCTTGTTTGAAAGAGGCATTAAATAAGTCTTTGATGGTGTCTGGGATGGCTTGTGGAGCATGTTTTAATACTTTAGTTGGGATATTTTCTATACCACTTGGTTTATTTGTGGCTATCAACTATATTAGTTGCTGTAATTCTTTTGCATTAGCTTTGCAGGTGGGGATTTAATCTGGTATTTGTTCTGACTTGTTTTCCTGATCCCATATGAATTTTGTTGATAGTTTTTGTCCCACTGAGGCAAAGTGGTTGTTTAGTTTGTCTGCTGCCTGCAGGGTTGTTAGTATGCTGCCTTTCTCATTTTTGAATGCTATGCACTCTTTAGATTTATTGTTGGGGAATAATAGCTTTACATTTTTCCAGAATTTGTTTGTGTTACTACCCCATTAATCATCTTGTTTTTTTTGCTGTTCTGACAGTTTTCTGGGACATATTTCTAGCTATGTTATAGACAAGTCTATCTGCTGGGTTTTGGTGCTTTTTGCCAGGTTCCCTAGTTTTCCTTTGATTTCTACCTGGGCTATTGGCTTATTGTTCACCCATGGATGTTGTTTTTTGTTTAGTTTTAGTTTTTGTATTGGGCACATTTGGTTTAGTGAGGTTATTATTTCCATAATGATATTGTTCCAGAAAATGTTAATATCATTTTTGTTACTATTTATTTTGTTTTGTTTATTCTCTGGGTAGTTTTCAAGTGATTCATTTGAGTAGTTTACCAGTGATCTACCCATCTTGTATTAATATTGATTTTTGGTTTTAATTTATTTCTGGTTACATATATTAGCTTGTGGTCACTAATACCCCAACTTCTTGTGCCCCATGTTGTTGCATGGTTGGAGTTGGTTAGTATTAGGTCAATTGCTAAGCAATTTTCACTGAGTCTGGTATTTTCTGTGATTATCTGTTGAAGGTCCATGGTTTTGATAGTGGTCTGCCGCATTAGTTTGTTTTTTTCATTTGAGTTGTAGTCAAACCAATGACATACACAATTGATACTTGTCACTTCCTAGCTTGGCGCTCTGCATTAATAGGATAGGGAAAGGACTGGTTGGCTCAGTGTCAGGATGTGACTGAGTGAGATATTAGGGCATGGTGCTGGTGGCCTGATTTGTCAATAGGGCAGCACTATGAAGTCGCCATGAGTGCACACTGTTACAAGTCGGTACCCGTCCTGATATGCCATTAGATGTTGCCAGGACGGAAAACTCCAACAACTAACCAACCAACCCATTGGGTATTGGCAATTTTAAATTGAACTTGGAGAATTTTGCATTGGGCAATTTGCATTGTTGCTTTGGTAGTGAGCTGTGGTGGTGGTGGTGAGAGTCGTGGTGTTGGTGGACATGGTTGCGTATTGGGTGTTGGATATTGCGTGTATAAGTGGCTGTATCCCAGGTGGCAAATGATGGGGTAGGGAGGTCCTCAGATGGGAACGCGCTCCTAATTACTAGAACCACTCTCAATATTGATTATTTGGTGCACACGGCCCTGAGAGCCGTCTCAAATTGGTGCCGTGACCAGGATACCGCCGAGTTGCCAAAGCCACCTTCCATAGCACTACCATCCAGGACCCGCCTTGCTTTGTGATTCGTACACGATTGCTCTAGGTATTTCCTAGCATTTACAGATGAAGAGTTCAGGCACAAAACCCTGTAAACGCCAATCCAAAAATTTAGATAAACATTGAAATCCAACAATCAAAAAGTTTATTTGTTTACATTCTTACATTTGTATTCATTTCTCCATAATCGTTTCATCACAAGAAAAGTGGAATTAGTGAGACTTAAAAATACTTTCAGGTAAAAATCTGTTAATTAATTCGATTTTTAGATCGGTGTTTACGTGCGGTATAAACTATTTATGCAAATATTATTCATGTATGTAATTATCCTGCTTATTATTATTATTATTGTTCTCTTACCGGCTTCTACTCCTGTAAACCCTTTGTTGATATGTTCTTGTGTAGTTGGGTTACTGGACGTGGGGGTGAAGCTTGGAGAGCTGGAGGTCTGCCTTCAAGCAGCTCCCCTGCTTCTCCCCTGTTCTCTAGGTGGTGCCTCACCCCCCCTATCTGCCCATTTCGCCTCCGATTTTGCTCAATAAAAATGTAATGGTAGGTCTTTAGGGCCAGCCAGAGTCTTAGGCTGGATCCATTAATCCAGTCTTGTCTTCATCTTCTTATTGAAGGAATTAATAATATGGTTGTGTGCCTGACCTCGTCATATATGTGTATTCATTGATGGAGATGGCATTTGTTTTCCTATATTTTATTACATTCAGTCTACAAATTACAACAATGTAGGCTTGGGTTATGTTATGTCCACAAACCAATTGATAGTGTGGTAGAATTGTATAAGATTGTTCTGAGTAAGTTGCATTTGTTATTGGTATTTTTCATTACATTGAGTCTACAAATTATTATAATGTAGGCTTGGCTTATTTTATGTCCACAAAACAAATGATAGTGTTGTAGAATTTCTACCATTGTTCTGGGTAAGTTGTATTCATTTTCATCTTTTGTATTACACTCAGTCTAAAATTACAATAATGTAGGCTTGGGTTATTTTATGGACACAAACCAAGTGATAGTGTGATAGGATTTTTAACATTGTTTTGAGTAAATTCTCCAACGGTTTGTTCCATTAGTGCTAACTGAATGGACTCACTGATGAAGAAAAACGTGTGTGATATCTTCTATAGGACGATATTGTTACCAATTTTAACTGCATCGGATTAAATCAGACATGGTGGTAGAATTGGTAAGCGTGCAGGCTAGTTTCCCAAGTCATAAATGAGGTAATCAGTTCAAATCCCATCCGAATCAAACATATCACTGCCTAGCATGGCACTCAACGTTAATTGGATAGAGCAAGGGCTGATTGACTTATAATCAGGAGAACGTGACTGAGTGAGGTATCAACATTGAGCTGGTGGCCTGATAATACCCCTGTCACATTATGACGTAGCAGACAAGCGAGTGGGCAACGTAAAAATCACTTTTGTGCATTGAGATATGATGAGTTACGTACAAATTCTGGGTGTTTCAGGGCCAAATTGGACGTCAGTGCAATGTAGTGGTCATAGGTTAAACGTCAGTCCAATGTAGTTGTAACCTGTCTCAATGATTAGAATGTAAAAAAAAAATGGCCCAGAGTAAGGCTAACAAGCCTCCAACGCATGTGGTGTCAGCATAGCGAAACCCTAGCGTTGGATTAGCATAGGACTAGTGTAATTCCGCCCGACCTACCGTAGCAAAGTGTGACTCTGACATAATTTGTAACATGAGTCGACTTCAGGCACGCGAGTCGAACATCAGTCCAGCATGCTCAGCGTAAGGACAACGAGTGCTCAACACGCTTGATATGAATGAATTGATATACTCGTAGGCAAAACATTCACACCACGTTCGCTTACGTTCGAAGAACGTTGGCGCATGTTACATACATTACGCGCATGACAGCCATTCATCAACTACGTCGAATACATCAAGACATGTTGGACTTACATTATACTAACGTTAGACATACGTCAGAGACACGGTAGACCTACGTGGAGATACATAAAGACCACATTGTCAGCGAGCGAGCTGCACGTTCCTCCAGGCTCTCCGACAGTCTACCGTAAATCGACGTAGCTCAATGTAGACTGACATAGCTCTAACGAACGTCTAATGTACCTCAACATAAGCCTAACGTGAGCGCAACGTAAGCCCAACATAACCCAACATAATGCCCTTATGTCAAGCTACGTCAAAAGTTTTGGGTATGTCCAAAACCTTGATGTGTGTCGCCATATCTCAACGTAACTCAACTTAACTTGATGTATCTCGATATGGCTTAACGAATGAGTAACGTATCTCAATGTATCTCGACGTATCTCAACATAATGACCAGATTTCACCTACATTGGTTTACACTACCTCATTACCTCGTAGTGTGACAGGGGTATAATCCAGTAGGGCCACAATGCAAAGTTAAACTATGTGCTTGCTGCATAGGGGCCAAGTATAAAAGAATGTGAGTAGGGAGATCTCCCTAATTACACAGTTTGGAAATATGGAGAAATAGCGTTCCGGAAGGGGTGAGAGTGTGGGATGGGGATCACCCCTCCCTTGAAAAAATATGGAAAAATAAAGTCAGACAAAATCGTGCACTCAGGTGCGTTTTGATGAAAAACTATGCATAGGCCTACAATTATTTTTTTACGAACAAGCTAAGTGATTCTTTGACGGGAGATTACCAAAGAAAAGCGGACAATCGGGAGATTGGGATAATTTTGCTCTATAGGCATACACTATTTGAGGGAAATCTCCAGCCAAATCGGGAGACTTGGTCCACTGCTACTGTCGCATGTCCGTTCCCTTCCTGATATGACCTGAGATGTTATAAGGACGTAAAACCTCAACACTCGTATACACACTATATGGCGTTTAGATGCGATACAGGATGTGCTAGTGTAATTCAATTTGATTGTTCTAAATAGCCGTTGCTGATTTGTTGCCATTTTAGAAATTGAGTTTAGTTCCTCTCTTACACACCAGATGGCAGCACATTACTCATCTGGCCACATGTGCAGACACCTTATGCATTGCAGCGTGTCGGGAGTCGTATTTGGGTTTGTGCGGAAGAACATAACGGTCTGGCGCCCTTCTATCAGCACACATACTACACTATGCATGTACATAATATGTATATAATATATATATATATTATATATATATATATATATATATATATATATTCATGTATATATGTAAGCCCTATATCATATAGGCTATATTGTTGTGGTTAGTCCGGCGGAGGAGAGCGGAATGACCAGGATGGGTATGGAGGTGAGGAGCTCCAGTGATGGAGGACTGTGATTAGCGGAGTGGTGGACACTGGTGGGCACTGGTGGAGAGCAGGGTGGAGTGATGAGTGGAAGGAGGGACCAGAGTGTTGATTGGCAGGTGGTGTAATGATGTACCCCTCCCCCGCCCCGCGCGAACCTCCCCCCGGAGAGGGGGGGGGGGTGCGGAGCGGCCGAGCGGGGGGGGGGGGGAGGGGGGGGGGGGTGCCCAACAGCTTCGCTGCCATGTTCGCCCCGCAATGACCCCAAATGAGTATTCACTCATTCCACACAATGAAATTGAAAATTTCATAGCCAATTTTGAGTCGAGGTATATTTTTTTAAAGAATTACGTGGTCAAATTTGACATATTGTCATGTCAAAAGTAATGGCCAGTTTTGTTATAGTTATTATTGTATGGTTACTATATCGGAATTTTTCAACGGTACTCACAGAGGAGGACCTGCTCCAGTTAATGCAGTGTCACCCCTTTATCTAGATAAAAGATTCACTCCATACTTACAGTAGGGGTAAGGATAAATTAGAAAAAGTGGCGAAAGGCTGTGTAAATAAAATTAGCACATAAGTTCTTAATTTAAGAAGCAAAATGTAATCTTCACATACATTTTAATATTTACCCACAACTTTTGAATAAAGAATTGATTAAATTATGAAGATTAATCGACATTAAAGTTGCATAGTCCGATGAAGTATCACATTTTCAAAACCAAAACAATTATCTAGATCTGATTCTACATATCTAACTTATATAATGGTGCATTTATTAAACATTTGTTTCTGCATAGAAGGGAACACTGAGTCAATTTAATAGAATCTGTTACTTCAGAAGTCTATGGTGTCAGAGTTTTGGCATGTTTGCCAAAACTAATTTTACATGTTTGCACTTCAAATATTTCAAAAGTTTACCATTTAAAATAAAAGTTCACACTAAAGTAAAGTCAGTAATAATGATCAATCTAAAATATGACAGAAATCCAAAACCATCGGACTCTGCAACTTTAACAGTTGAATCGAGAACATTCTGAAGTCGCCATCTTGTCTGTTTGCATTCTTGCTCATATCATCGACTCTGTGCCAATATAGATAAGCATTGATGATGGAAGCAGAAACTCATCTTCTCTGATTGAAAATTTGTTTTATTTAACGATACCTCCAGAGCACATTGACTTTTATCATCAACTATTGAAGGTCAAACATATGATCATTCTGACATATCTCTTTGGAGGAAATCCACTGCCACCACATAGGCTACTCTTTCCGATAAACAGCAAGGGGTCTTTTATATGCAATTCCCCACAGACAGGAGAGCTCATACTACAGCCTTTGATGAACGGAAAATAGCCCAAACTGCAAATGTGTCCACTGAGCAGGATCGATCGGATGACCCACACATTCACAGGCGGAGACTCTACTGCCTAAGTTACGTCCCACTCCATATCTTCTCTGATTGATTCATTGATACCAAACATTCTTCCCTCGTCCTTAGATATAGTTGTCACTCAGCCCTCCTCTGGGTAGCGGTGCATCTTTCATATACCTCTTACCCCTCCCTTCCCGAGTCCCCCCCCCCCCCCTCCACCCACCCCACAAACACACCAGGGCCCATATGCAGGAGTCGGCGGTATTCGGTGGTAGCGAGCCAAAACGGTGGTAGGCGGGAATTTCCCGGGTAGGGCCGAAAAGTGGTATGCACGAGTCGGTGATAGGCCTAACACCAAAAGCTTAACCAGTGTTACCCTACCCCTGAAAAGTTGCAGGTTTACAGGTGGTGATAGGTACCAAATCTATTCAATGCTGTCATATTTAACAGAATTAAATATGCAATAAGTGAAATTTGATCAAATTAACCCTAAATTCAAAGCGATATTAACGCTGCCGCCGGATCAGCGGCGATATTAATATTTATATTTTCGAATCGATGAATGTAAAGTAAACAAATGGCCGCCGCTGCATCGACATCGCTTTCCATACTGGTGGCGGTGGCGGTTGCTTGCATTCGTCGATTCGAAAATATTAATATCGCCGCTGTTACGGCGGCAGCATTAATATTGCTTCGAATTTAGGGTTAATTTCATGAAATTTCACTTATTGCGTATCAAATTATGTTAAATATGATAACATTTAATATATTTAAGCCTAATATATGGCTACAGACGCAGAGGGATTTCCCAAATCTATAAATATATTCACGTTTAGCTATAATGAAAGTGTTACGCGCTCCTGCATACCACTTGACACAGTTCTCGACGTCGGCGATAGCTAACCGGTAATAGGCTGTAACACCAAAAGCCGCTACCACCGACTCCTGCATACAGGCCCAGGTACTGTGCAATTCCTGGGACTAGTGCGACACCATGTTTTTCCCGGTTGACCTACTTTTGATCGGCCTCGTTCTCATAGGTGTACTGGATATAAGACTGTCAATTGGGGTTAGAGCATCATCCCACATGTACACTACTGAACCACCGGTCACGGTAGCCGAATCGGTAGAGCGCAGGCTTTCCATGCGGAAACACGGGAGTTCCAATCCCAACCGAGTCAAACCAAAGATTTATGAAATTGATACTTGATGCTTGTTACCTAGCCTGGTGTTCGGCATTAATAGGATAGGGAAAGGACTGGCTAGCATAGCATCAGGATAATGTGATTGTGTGGGATAGTGAGTGTGTCATGGTGCTGGTGGCCTGGTCTCCCAGTGGGGCAGTACTACCAAGTCGCTATTAGTGCGCACTGTCACAAGTGGGTACACTTCCAGATATGATCTTAGATATTGCCAGGATGTAAAACTCCCAAAACTAGCCAACCCATGAGCATGCACTGTCATTACGTTGGTAACCGTCCTGATATGACCTTAGATGTTGCTAGGACATAACAAACACTGCCGAACCCACACAGTCCTTCTCAGTTGCAGTACTACAATCTCCCGCCTCTACACCGAGGTACCAGTATAAACAGGCTGCATGCAGTTGGCTCATCGATTCAGTAGAGCGCCAAATTATTAATGCGGCTTGTTATAGAACCACCACAGTCGGCAGGCCGGCCCGACAAAGTGAACTAAGGAGCCGTGGAATGAGGACCGCGCTGCATTGGTATGGGATCGGTGTATCGAGGAACCAGAATGACGGACTGTACCATATACTGAATGACGGACTGTACCATATACTAAGTATACAACCTTAAAACAAGTTTCAACAGCAATCGTTAATAGGATAAAATTACATCTTAAATGTCAGTGGTGTAAATTTAAGGTGGTCACACTACGCTTGCGATCACTGGGGACCACTTTGCGACCACACAAACGTGTGGTAGCAAAGTGGTCACTAGCGATCGCAAAGTTGTCGCTAAGTTGCACTGAGTGGTTGCGGACCTCTGGGCGACCAATTTACTCTCAAGTGGTTGAACCCTCCTAAAAGTACATGCACTTTTTCCTAATGATTACTTACAATATTTCCCATTTTCATCACCCCAATGACTCAATCAATACTGTAACCTGTCAATTTTTTAGTCTCTAAATAGGTAACTCATTTTACTTTAACAGTTATAACAGATTCATTTATTTCAGAATTCGGAACTCACTATCAGGATGAATTTAGCCAATTGCAAGAAATCAAAAGAATTTGTTCCTAAAGGCTTCCTTCTTTCGGTACCTGAGCTGCTCAAAAGGGGCTGCTATCAACTCATCATCTTGGCCAAAAAGAGAGTAGTCCAGAAACTATTAATTATCATTGGCCTACTCCTCTTTATGCGCTGCCTGTGCCAGAGGTACAGTTTGCAATCAAGGATTCATTGTGCATGTTCACACAAGTATGGAATGATGTGTGACTTCAAATCAGCGAGAAACCTAAGTCACACTTCATCTTGGCCCTACCGCGTCAACCATGATGCTGCTAATCCGGCTATCCCAGAGGAATTCCGAGATGGAATCGAATTGCTGAAACTGAGAACATATCCAAAGACACCGCGAAGTGCGGTCTGCGACAAGTGCTTTCAGTACACCTACAACACAGTTCTGAGACCAAAGTCGTGCGAGGCTGCGGGTGACATCACCATACTAATTCTTATCACCACTGTGCCCTCCGCTTCGGCACAGCGAAATGCCCTTCGACGAACATGGCTGTCACTGACAGGATGCAACACTAAGTCTCTACGCTACTTCTTCTTGCTCGGGTCTGGGTGGCCTGCTGGAGAGGAGGCAACAATGGAGGCGGAGAACCACCAGTTCGGTGACATCCTTCTTGATGACTTTGTCGACAGCTATGTGAATTTGTCGATGAAGGTGATGGCCGGGTTTAGATTTACGCTGAATAGTTGCCAGAGGGCACAGTATGTCATCAGAACTGCTGATGACAACTATCTTAACCTTCCTAATATATTTCAAATGATAGAGCAGCGGGCAGACATGTTCCAGGACACCATCATCGGTGAGTGCTGGGAGGAAGGCGCTGTTGTAATTCGTGACAAGATGAACAAATGGGCGGTGTCATTTTACGAATGGATAGACGACACATATCCACCATACTGCACTGGTACTACATACCTCATGACCTTGAAGACAATGGAGACCATATTCAGAGCAGCTGAGGACGTGCCATTCTTTGTACTGGAGGATGTATACTTTGGTCTGGTGGCCAATCTCTGCCATATTTCTCAGTTAAGGACAGCTCACTTTGGTCTTCCTGTGCCGGTGATTGACCAGGCAAATGAGGCTGACCCCTGTGGCCTAGATCCACACTGGCGAAGCCTGCACCCAGTTAACATCACCTCCATGTATTTGATCTGGAACTACTGTCCGCAGTCAAAACAAGTCAGCTCAGGTGAAATACACAAACATTTCTGAATGTCCTTATGAAATAAAAATCAGGGTCAGGCAGGTGGTTTTATTTTAATTTTTTAATTTTGTATCTGGTAATAATACCCAACGAGACGCGATGGCCGAATGAGTTGAGTGTCTGCCTCCCATTCTGGTATGTCATGGCATTCGAACTCCTGGGTTCAACCCCTGGCTGAGTCAAATCAATGACAACAATTTATACAAAAGTTGAATTGCTCTTAACCTGACACAATTTTAACAGTTACAAAACAAATCAGGGGCAGGCGATTTTTGAGGCACTGGTGTGGACGATCACCAATCTTTTTTTTTATTGGGCCTAACCGCGAAAGCAAAAATACAGATAAGCATGTTCTGAGTTTGGTTTTCGCTGGTTTCTGAGTATAGGAACTGAAGCTGTGACCTGGTGTGTGTTGTATGTGTGTTCATGACCGGGAGTGTTTTGCCTCTCAGCTATATTCTTTATCCTATATATGTTGAGTGTTGCTGTTTAGATTGTAGATTTTACATATATTAGATAAAGGGTTCACTCAATACCTACAGTAGGGGTGAAAACAACCTATTGGAAAAAGTGGAGAAAGGCTGGGTAAATTAAATGAGCACCTCAGGAATGCCTCGGGGAAGTGTGCTGGAGGCCAATTTTGGAATACTGTCCACAAATTTGGAGCCCAATTTTTCAGAAAGATATTCTGGAGATCGAAAAGGTTCAGAGATGTGCAACGAAATTAGTTGCAGTTATAAAGGACCTACCCTATGAACAAAGGCTTAGGGAATTGAAACTTCCTACCCTTTCCTACAGAAGGAAAAGTAGTGACATAATTGAAGTATTTAAAATTATGAAGGGTTTTGATCAAATAGATATGAACAAATTGTTCACCTTGAATAAAAGATGAGGCAGTCGGGGTCATACTCTCAAACTAGTAAAACAAAGAGCCATTTCAAAGTTAAGGCAACATAGTTTCTCAAACAGGATCATAAATATATGGAACAGTCTCCTACAAAATGGTATTGATGCGGAGTCAATTAATTCATTCAAGAATAGATTAGAAAAAACATGGGCTGATGATCCAGGGAAATTTGACCCCTTATTCACCACATGCTACTAATTACTCCTTGTGTTGCTTATTTACTTGCACTCAAGCAAAAATGAGAGACAAATAAGTGTTCACACTTCCTGTCTACCATTCGCTATATCGCTATATTGCTATACATTCTTAATTTAAGAATCAAAATGTAATCTTCATATACCTTTTATATTTACCAGCAATGTTTGAACTGATTAGTAGATTGAATCCAGTAAATAAAAGCACATTGAAGTTTGAATTAAACATATTCATATTCATATTGCACCAATTGGCAGGAAGTTGTGGGGTTCCTGGGTAATAATCCAATCTAGGTCAGGAAGCAGTCATTTTCATTGGCTGAGGTAGTCAGGTGGTGAACCAGTTCATTCAAACACGCCAGATTTATTTCATCAACTCTTTCAAATCGAACTGATTGTGTGTATTTATGCCATGATATTGTGTGATTTGAACACTCTGGAGAGTATATGTGGGGGAAAACATATACAATCAGATTGTAGCTATTGCATTTTAATCAACATCAGGTAGGGATGCCAACCTAAGGTCATCAATAGTGAGACACATTTTCTGCAACTTTTACATAGGGTTGTTTTTACCCTCTGAACAGAGTCAGGGGTGAATCTTGTATCTGCGCACACATGTGCACTGTCCTATTCAAAAGAATATAGAAAGCACAGGCGATGTCCTAGTATTGTGACAGATTTCTTCTAGTTGAACACTGGGTTTTGTGAGGTATATCTATTTAAATATTTGTTTATTTAATAGAAATACTTTAGAAGAATTGGGCAGATACACCCAGTGACATAACTGGAATATTCACCTCCTTCAAAGACACATTTTCCTCTGATATATTTGTGTGATGATCCATATGCCACTAGATATGAGCTACATAAATATGGAAACATGCTATTCAGAACTCATCATGATGTTAATTGATATTTTCCTTTGTTTTCCATATTTTGTCTCTAAAGCTAGATCGCTTTGACAATAATATGCTATTATATAATATTGTACCTGATAGACCTGTCACACTACGACGTATGTCAGCGGCGTGCCGCCAATGCGCAAAATCACTTTTAATCATCGAGACACGTCAAACTTTTCGGCGTCAGCGTTACGTATCGGTAGTGTGTTTTGGTGCGCCATCCTGATTTGCCCTTAGATGTAGCTAGGACATAAAACAATAACAAATTGTTTAAGCAACAGTTTGGTGCAATGTGTGGAAACGACCCTCATGCGCGCATGGCATCAGTGGAAAAAAGTATACGTACCTCCAACACACTTCTAACATATCTCGACGTCCTCCTAACATCCCCATAATGTTCGCACCCACACGTTGGCACACGTCAAACTTTTGTGCAAGCGCAAAACTTTTGACATGCCATGACGCGTGCTGCTGACCCTCGCCGACCGCCCCGTCCATCAACATCTACCCACGCTCGCCTAACGCACGCTTAACGCTTCCAGACATCTCCCGATGTTTCGTCAAAAAATGACACATGTCGACGAGCGTTGACGAGAAACGTCCTAATGTGACAGCACCATTAGTTATGCTTTATCGGCGTTGGAGATAAGAACTTGTTTGCTTATCCGAGACAAGGGAAAATTCAGATGGACAAGTGAAAAATGACACCAGCCTTGTCGAGTGGCAAGTACAAATATTTGCTTATTTATGGTTTATGGTTCAGTGGACTTTAATTATGTATTCATTCACAATGCTCTAGAAACATTGGGCAGGCACTGTAATATATGCGTAATAGATATCCAGGCACGCGAGGAGAACAAAGGAATATGCTAATAAGATCAGGTGATATGCGCATTGTTGCCGGCTGCTTTGATACCCGGGACGGTGAATAAAGTCATTTGGTAACCAGAAGTCAAAGCGTTCAGACGTTGTACTCTCACAGGTACTAATGGTGGGCTGAGATTCAGTACATGTGTCTGTTATACCAATTTTATTTGTTTTGTATTTAATGATCCATTCAATTGAAATGTTTCTCTCTTGGTTTCTATGCAAAACAACAGCCACCTCCTTTGCTTTGCCAATCCAAGTGCAGATCACGTAACTGTGACGTCACTGGTCAACTTGTCAATAGGTCTAGCATTTTAAAGTATAGTTGAAGCTCTAAGCACATGGCTCCTGGTGAACAAACTTGGTAACGTTCTTGTCATACTTTGCTGCTCATTGTAAATTGCAGCGAAATTGTCCCAGAAAAAAACACAGATAAAAAAACTGATTTTCTGTTAGTTTTTTTCATCAGTGCCCTTATCCACTGAAATGTCAGCAAGTCTAGTCACCACAGATTGACCTAATTAGTAACCGTAGTAGCCCTCCCCCTCCCCTAAAACCCACCCGGCCCCCCACAAAAATTAGTGATCGTCCCCATCCATGCCTGACAAAATGGCCACCCTTGATTTCCTTTTTTAACTGACACTAAGTAGCGACACGTATCAATATCCAAGTACTTGGTTTGACTCAGCCAAGGTTCGGATCCCACAAACTACCAGAGCGGGAGGCGGACGCTCAAGTCATTCAGTCCTCGCGTCTGGTTACATGTTATTTACACGTCATATGACATAATTACATTTTTTTTTATATAAAGCACCTGATTTGTGATCAAAAGGACAATCCCCAACTTTAAACAAAATAGTTGTCCTAAGTATAAAATTCCGATAAAACAAAAGAACAATTTTAGGATCGCCCAAGACAGTGTGTTAACGTTACTGTAATATTATGGAAGAATTGACAATCATTTTTATGATGGATGAGTAGGTAATTCGGCCTCAACGGTCGATTGTGTTATAGCTAAACGGCCCCGCAGCAAAGCAAAGCAAAGGCGTGCGCCATTAAGTTTGCGATACGCGTAGGGCAAAACTGGCATTTTATTCCAAATAAATAGAAATACATAACAATTTGGCACAAACGTGGATGGAACGATTCAATATAATAATATAATGAATATGTATAAGATACAACTCTCCATAATTAAGCATTTTGAGCTAAGAAACATACACTTTCAGTTACTTTACAGGCTGATGTTTACATCATCATTGATTAGTCAGAAGTACTTCTTGTTCTAAATATTCAAATGTCAAATGTGTCAACAAAAACTTGTTTCAAAGAACTATATAACCAATATCTGATAAACCCTACTCTTTTTCTATTTCTACATATGTCATTAACCATAGGATATAAATAAAAACATGAATAAAATAAATAAAACTGACTCTGGCTATGGCTCTAACACTAGTCTGAGTGCCTAGATTTGTCTAAATCTAAATGCAGATGGCATAAGATATGCTGATTATATTGATGTAAATGCAATGCTGGATAACAGATTAATATCTTAATTTATTACATATTTTTTTTAGTTGGTATTCTATGTTTCAAACAAGAGCTGAGATGAGCTGAAACTAGCACATTTCACAGCTGCAACCAGTGTATTGGCATGTGCCATGTGCTTCTCCCGGGTATGTTTTGTTCTGATGTATCCCACAATGCACCGCGCCGCTGGAACCGTGATGTAATCTATTACCAAGGTCAAATTGTATATAGGATTAATGTGCGGGTTCACAAATATGGTTGTGGCACATTGAGTTTTGGGATGTTTTCATATTGAAATCAATCAATCAATAGTTCCATCCTCTAGTCGAGGGTTGGATGCAATGATTCTCCACTTGTCCCAATGTTGTGCTGTTCTGATAGACTGTGAATAATTCAAGCCTGTCCACTGTGAAATATTTGTAAACCATGATGTTCTTGGTCTCCCTCTCCCTCTGCTGCCATTCACCTTCCCTCCCAACAATGTACGGTATATTGAACTCTGACGAATGATGTGGCCAAAATAAATAAGTTTCTTTGTCTGTATAGTGGCAAACAAGCTTTTCTTATTTTTAATTTTTCTGAGAACTTCTTTGTTGGTGATCTTCTTTGTCCATGATATTTTCATCATCCTTCGATAAGTCCACATCTCAAATGCTGCTAAACGTTTGTACATTTTCTTAGAGATTGTCCATGTCTCTGCCCCATACATTAGAGTAGACCACACATAACACTGAAGAATACGCTTCCTTGTTTGTATTAATATCTTACTTGATGTTAACACTCTATACATTTTGGAGAATGTTGTTCAGGCTATTGTTATCCTTCTTTTAATTTCTTCCTCACATCTCCCATCATTTGTAATCTTTTGTCTGAGATATATGAATTCGGATACTTGTTCTATGTTTGTGCCATCTATGGTTATATTGACATTTGGTTTATCTGTCTTTTTACTTATAACCATTGTTTTGGTCTTCCTGGCATTCATCTTCATGTTGAATAGTATTCCAGCTTTATTGATTCTATTCACTATATCTTGTAGGTTTTTCTCACTGTCTGCTAGTATTACACTGTCATCGGCATATCTAAGATTGTTGACGTTCATGCCACCTATTGTCACTCCCTTGCAATCTTCAATGTGTCTGAAAATCATCTCTGTGTACAGGTTAAATAGACATGGTGACAATACACACCCCTGTCGAACTCCTCGTTTAATCATAACTTCATCCGATAGGCCCTGCTCCATTTTTATAAATGCACGTTGTGTCCAGTATAAGTTCACAATTAGTTTAATGTCTTTGCCATTTACACCAATATCTTGTAAACATTTGATTAACAGTTCATGATTGACTCGGTCGAAGGCCTTCTCATAGTCAATAAAGCAGGCATAAACATCCTGGTTCACTTCACAATAACGTTCACAAATCATTCTCATATTGAAAATCCCTTCACGTGTACATCTTCCAGATATAAACCCACTTTGTACGTTACTGATTTGTTCTTCAACTTTCTGTCTGTTTCTCAGTAAAATTATTTTCAGGATCATCTTCAACATATGACTCATCAGGCTTAGTGTTCTGTACTCAGTACACAATGTTGGTTTTAGCTTCTTTGGGAGTCGTACAAATATGGATTCATTCATATTCAATGGTATAAATCCAGTATCATAGATGTCAGTTACTAGCTTATGAATGATTTGAATCCCCACTTCATCTAGTCCTTTTATCATTTCTGATGTTATCTGGTCACTTCCAGGAGCCTTACCTGCCTTTAGATCATTGATAGCCTTCTCAACCTCTGATACTAATATAATATTCCCATCTTCTTTCTCAATTGTGGGTGGGTTCCCTCTGTCATCATTGTATATTTCGTTTACATATTCTTCCCATCTGGACTTTATTTCATCTTCTTCAAAGAGCATTTTGCCGTCTTTGTTCTTGATACATTTACTGCTTCTGTGTCTGTATCCTTGACCTGTTATTGGAATACATCACTAGAAAGCACAAAATGATATCTAATTTCCTGGATATTCCCAGGACATTTAGTTGAGACCGGATTGAGTAAATTAACAGTGGATATTAGGAAATAATTCATTAGTTACAAAACATGGCTGCAGGCCAGAACTGCCAATGATAGTCCTGTGTTAGTACTGTGTTGGTATAACCATGAATCTCAAACAATAGAGGAACCTCCAGCCAACCATGGGGGGTATTTGCTGGTCTGTGGCCCACTCATATTTCTTTTCTTGAAGATTTTTACTGCCTATCATGGATAAGTCTGAATAGACTTGTTTTCAACATTAGACAGTTTGTCGATAGAGAGCCTACAGTTTTACCGACCCAAGGGATTTTTAACCTCCCACACCACAGAGACATGGTATGAGAGCAACTGGCCTTTGATGACGCTGCAAGTTATACACAGCGGTGGAAATCCAAATTGGCAGAGGTGGGGGGCAAAGGGAATCGAACCACCAACCTTCAGATTAGGAGTCTGACCTAGAGAAAAGTCAGACACTCTAACCACTCTGCCACAGACAACACTTATATATTTCCACTTGCCACTGGGGGAGGTCCTGTGAGTACTGTTGTACATCATTTAGATATATTTGTTGCATACCAATATATATATGTATAATAAATAATTCATTGTGATTATGCATTTGATGCATACTCACCACAAATATGGCTTGTCTTGCTGGTACAACATTAAGAAAAACTTACCTTAAATATTATTGTATTTGATTTATTTGTTTGTTTTTTTGTTTGTTTTTTTGGTAAAGGATTTATTCATCTGAATATGACATTTCTCAGTGCTGGAGCACTGGTCTTCCGGCCATCTTACTATTGGAATTTACATTCTAAATAATCTAAGTTTGGTCAGTGCTGTATTAGTCACAGCACTGATCCTGTAAAATTAAAGGAATGGCTCCTGCTGTATTATGTACAACACCAGTCACTGCGGTTCTTTCAAAAATGGGGAGCAGGACCCAGTCAAACAATCGTTGTGGGTTACATGTTTTCTCTTATAAAACAAGCTAAGTTTATAGTTGACAAGAAATTCTGTCTGTCTTATATAATGTTCAATGTGTTTAAACAGATTGATAGTTGTGTAGGATGTTCGGTGTGTTGATGGTTTATTCATGATGGTTAAGGCTGGTGGCAGGGGAGGGGGTCCCATTGGGGTGGGTGGTAGCGGGCAAACACTCACAGGAGAGCAAGCGAGGATGTGGGGGGGGGGGCAGGAGCTCAGGGTTTTGCTAGTAATTACTTCAGTAGTCGCTGAATAAGCAGATGGGCTCTATATGCATTTTTGAAGGCAAGTATTGTTTCTGTTTCTCTGACTCTGATAGGGAGGTCATTCCACATGACACTACCTTTGTAGATTGGTTCTCTGATGTATTTATTTGTTGAAGGGTGTGGTACATTGAGCAGAGTGGAGGCTCCTCTTCTTGTTATTCTATTTGTGCAGTCAATGAATTTTTCATCTTTTGTCCGTTTACGCATTAGTGCCATCAGGTGTAGGTCCCTTCGCGATGAGATAGTATCCAATTTTGCTTTCTTGTGCAGTTCAGCCACACTGAGTACCTTGCCTTGGTAAACGGTTCTCAGTGCTCGGTTCTGAATTCTTTGCAGTTTGCTCTTTTGTTGTTTTGTTAAGAGTTCATATATGATGTCATTGTAATCTATAACAGGCAATATTGTAGTCTTGTACAGGAGCAGTGCAGTGTTTTCACTTATGAATTTCCTTAACTTCCTAAAAGTTGTCAGTTTTAGTTCCAGTGTTTGATTCAGTCTTGTCAATTGTCAGTTCCATTTAGAGTGGAGTCAAGAGTTGTGCCCAGGTATTTGTAGGAGTCCACTTCACGAAGTAAGGTTCCACCCATTTGTAGTTGCATTTGAGGGGCTCTTGTTTTTCTCATTTTCGTCCCATAGATCACATACTCTGTCTTGGCACTATTTACTGTTAGTTTATTTTCATGGCACCATGTATAGCAAGTTATCTATCACCATGTCTGTCTGAGCCTCAGCTGCCACAATATCTCTATTGTGTATTGTGAGTGCTGCGTCATCAGCAAATAATGTAAATATTGCTCTTTCAGATACTAGTGGTAGGTGTTAATAAAGATTAGGAATAGCAGGGGTCCTAGGGTGGAGCCCTATGGCACCCTGGTCTTGTTGGTTATCACTTTTTATTTCTATTCATATTACTTAAGTGAAGGCCGGTGCTGGGAGGCCTGGCTCTGAGAGGCCAGTAAGCTATGCTCATAAATAACACTGTAATTGTGTAGCTGATGCATAATCCCCACGAATATGGCATTTCTTGCTGGTACAGCAACATTAATAAAAACTTACCCAGTATATTATTGCATTTATATTTAATTTATTTTATTGTTGGTTATCACATTTTATTCATATGGATATTACTTGAATTGAGGTCCGGTGCCGGGAGTATCGGCGCCGGGAGGGCGGGAACCGTGGCGCCAGGAAGCCGGGATTCCCGGCGCCGCCGGGAACCCTGGCGCCGTCACGCCCGCCCCCCCCCCCCCCCCGATGTATTATGTACATATGTACATATGTATATATTACACATATACATTTGACTTGTTAAGTGCGATCCTACACGTATATATATATGTATATAATCCTAACTTTTTTCGATAAATATGTATTTGGCTATATAATCTTAAATATTCCATTTTTTTCTCTGAAATCATGATATTACTGGTCCATGAAGACCCTTTCTTTCCTATATTTAAGACATATTCTGAAGGTCCTTATTTCTTCTCAATTCTAATGTAGAAGAACATCACATTTTCTAACATAGCTCTGGATATTATTGGTCTTTTTCATTATTCAAAAAACATGTTATTACTCTCACTGGACCCGAGCTAACATATGTTATTTGAACACAAGAAGGTGGATCTTCTTTTTCCATTCCTGTTGCTACTCTGCACCGTGTCCGTATGTGCTGAGACAATAGGCGTGTTCACACGGGCAAAATGTGAAGCAAATTAGACAAATCGAATCATATGATGCGATTTAGTTTGAAAGTGTTTCGCGTTCACACAGGCAGTGCTTTGAATCGGTTTAAGGCGGAAGTGGATATCTGCGCATGAGCAAGTCCAGACTAACCAGCGCCATTTTGGGTTCGACGACGCCGGCACCAGAGAGTGTGGGTTCGACCTAGATATGTAATGACTGAATCGTATTGGTTTGGAACGGTCAAAACTTCTGCTGGGCAGTGAAACCCTAAAAATAAATGATGAAAAAAATATATGTGCACGTCTAGACCAAATTATAGTATATAGTTTGACGTGCTTAGTCCGCATCACGTAAGTCGGTTGCGTCCACATGGGCAAAATAAACCGCATCACAGAAATCGCCTCACGTAAACTACCTCGCTAGGTGGTTTACAGGATCCGCATCACGTGAATCGAATCAGCCCTAATCCGCCTCAGACATCCGTTCACATGAGAAATGTGAGGCGAACTATACAAGTCGCTTTCTACGAATCGATTTACATCGCCCGTGTGAACACGGCTTATGCTTACCCCCCTGTGTTTGGCGTGTAGGCCTCCACTGCATCATTTCTCGAGATTCATGCAGTGTGTTCCATATGCACCGTAGCATCGCCAGGAGCCTGCTTAGTGGTACAGGTGTCGCGGTTTAAATTCTCAGTGGGTTTAGAATCTATGCTTGGGGTTCTGCGCATGCGTCAAAATCGAACGACATTTCAGCATATTTGATAAAAGAACTCGGGTGACCCTAGATAAAAGATTCACCCTGTACTTGTAGTACACGTGTGAAGACCAGCCTTATATAAAAACGGTAAAAAAATCGGGCTAATGACATGAGTCTTTATGAGAGCCTAATTTCACAATCTAAGAAGCAACATTTATTCTTTGTAAATGTCTTCATGTTTACCCGGTACTTTTGAGTTGGAAAATATAATAAAACATATACTTTAATGCAATTTAAAAGTGAAATCGATGGCGTTCTCTGGCCACCATCTTGTCTTTTTGCATTCTCGCCCATTTCACCAAATCTGTGCCTATAGGGGTAGCCATTTGATACTGGAGCCACAGTTTCTAGTTCATGTTCCATACTAAACCTATTTTTGCCTGTATTTACACTACGTTGTCCTTGACCCGTGTACTACAAGTACCGGGTGAATCTTTTATCTAGGGTGACCCTAGTGACTTTTTGACGCACAAATGTGACGTCATCGCTCCTACTCCTAGCTACCCACAGTCAAGAGGTGGGTTAAACTTTGTGTACAAGGCACGTGTTTTTGCCAACTTCACTCGCGGTGTCCTATTTGAATTTCTAGCAACTGGGTGACCGAGTCGCCTGGGTAGTGTTAATCGAATACGTGCATGCGCATAATCCCGAGTGTAGACTCTAAACCCACTGAGAATCTAACACGGACGTATTCGGCCATCCCGTGTGGTCGGTACTATTACCTTTGTTTCTATGTTTGTGTATGCAGTGTATTTATCCTTCTCATAATGTCTAATCCTAATGACTTGTTTTCGATGGTAGACAGTAATAGTCTATTGGTTCCCCTTGTTCGGTCATATTCAGTTGTTGTATAGCGGTCTACTGCAAGCATTCTTTGTTTGTTTGTAAGTATTTTCCTACCCCCCCTACCCCCTGTGAGAGTGTTAGTTCTACAATTGGTTAGTTGTTTGGTTACCTCTAGTTACTTCCCTTCACTGCCTTCATATTGCTCTGTTAGTGGTCATTAGGTTTCGGTTTTAAAGTTTAATGTTTACCTCTTGAGCGTATCATGAACATAAACATGTGGAATGAGCTACCGAAAGAAGTGGTGGAAGCAGCTACCATAAATCAATTCAAGAATGTGCTGGACAGGGCCTGGGCCAGAGAAACATTCCTGTACGATTTTGAGCTTTGTATAGGCTACCATAAGTCTGCATCAAAGAAGAGGATAATAATAATAATGACTGGCATGTATATCCTCCAATAGTTTGCTTTAACCGTGAGTCACTTTTCTTTTTAATTTAGCTTTCAATTATATGTTTTGCTGAGTGCACTTAGCTCCATTTTGAAGATTTGTTCTACTGTCCCCATTGATTGCGCACCAACTCTAGTCAGTATATAACCTCGCATTTTTGCGCTTCAGGCCAGACAGATTTAATACAAGTTTAACTTTCGGGAACTGTCATGGCCACCAATATATTGTCTTTGTGCTTACCACACTTTTCCCTATACATTCTTTGATCGAGCAACGGAGATCCCAATTGCGAACAATTTGTCTTCTTCATTACACTGCTCCTTGTCATTTCCAAGTAATTAAAGTCAAGCACCAGGCTAGGTTGGCTGCTTGTTGTAGTTTTACATCCTGACAACATCTAAGGTCATATCAGGATGGGCACCGACTTGTGACAGTGTGCACTCATGGTGATTTTATAGTGCTGCCCCACTGGGAAATCAGGCTCTATGATCTGATATCCCATTCAGTCACATTATCCTGACACTGAGCTAACCAGTCTTTGCCCTATCCTATTAATGCCGAGCACCAGCCTAGGAAGTGGCAAGTATCAACGTAAAACGTCATTGGTTTGACTGGACCGGGAACCAAACTCCCGATCTCCAGCATGCGAGGCCCGCACATTACCGAATCAGCCACCGCACCAGGCTAGGTAGAGAAAACTATAATTTTGTTTGAATCATCGGTTTGACTCGGTCAGGGTTTGAACATGTGGTTCAAATCTCACAACCTGTCAAACAGGAAGTAGGCGCTCAACTATTTCGGCCATCCCGTAAGACAGAAAGACCAGTATCTTGTTCGTCAGTTATAGATATTGAGAGGAATGTAACTTTGAAGAGAACAAAAATCAACGATCCAGGTGAAATGATGGAGACAATGGGGTTAGACAGCGCCCCCTGGAATTCTAGTACCCTCGCTACCCCATTTGCCACCATACCTTGTCGAACTGCGGTAAAGTGCTGTCACCTGGTGGATCGCCGTAACAGTACTGAAGAGCAGTTAGATGCCACCTATCGGCATCTATCTGCACCAGCCTGAGCAATCCTCGATGGTTGCCACGAAGGACTGCACTGAATGGACGAATCGGTAAGCGCTCAGAAGCATAAACAGCGTAGCAACAAGGAACACAAGGAGTGCACCAGCGCATTTGAACTCACACCAGAGAGCGTGTATATAAACAGATGAGAGGGACAACTCCCGCGAAAATCGGTAACACAGGCTACAGTGGCGTTCCTGGCGGTTAGTGTTGAACAAGCTTTGAGTTTGCCGGTACGTGCAGTGCAAAACATTTGTTTTTATTCAAAATTAATAGAAATGCAGAAGCCTAACCTTATCAATTTAATATAATCCTTTTGGTAAACATGTTTTCTATATGTGTTCCAAGCGGTTTGTGTCTAGGTCATGTGGTTTTAGAGATATTTCACTTTTTCTGTATGAAGATTGCTCACCGCCATTGACAATGCCTTGAGTTTGCCGTATGTGTAGTGCAAAACGTGTATTTTATTCAAAATTAATAGAAATACAGAACCCTAGCCATATGAATTTAATATAGTCTCATCGTTAAATATGTTTTCTATATGTGTTCCAAACAGTTTGTTTCTATGTGGTGTAGTTTTAGAGATATTTCACTTTTTCTGTACGAAGATTGCTCACGGCCATTGACAATGCCTTGAGTTTGACAGCTGTGTCATATACTGTTCAACAACCACCACTTGGAGCGCCACAGTCGGCAGCTGTTACACGGTCTAGTATGGGAGTTGTCCCTCTCATCTGTTTATATACACGCTCTCTGCTCACACAGCATGTTTGGACGAGAAGGGTCCACAGTGACGAAAGGAGCAAAAACGGCTGACCACTGGGTCATATTGAGCATACCCTTGCAGGATGAGTTTCCCATTCTTTAAGTCCTGATATTGTGTGATTTAAACAGAAGTCGATGTTGATAAATTTAAAATATACTTCAAGCACTTTAATCTGTGCAAAAGATACATATATATGATGATGAAAATATCATGGACAAAGAAGATCACCAACAAAGAAGTTCTCAGAAAAATTAAAAATAAGAAAAGCTTGTTTGCCACTATACAGACAAAGAAACTTATTTATTTTGGCCACATCATTCGTCAGAGTTCAATATACCATACATTGTTGGAAGGGAAGGTGAATGGCAGGAGAGGGAGAGGGAGACCAAGAACATCATGGTTTACAAATATTTCACAATGGACAGGCTTGAATTATTCACAGTCTATCAGAACAGCACACCATCGGGACAAGTGGAGAACCATTGCATTCAACCCTCGACTAGAGGACGGAACTATTGATTGATTGATTGATGTCTGAACAAGAAACTACTAAAATAATAATGTGATCTTTCCATAATCTTAGCCAATCAGAGCTGTTCTTTTCTATTGCAAATGGCCACCCCTTATCGGGGCCGCCATTTGCAATATGTTATACGACCATCGTTTCGGTGGAATAAAGTAATAATAAAGTAATAATATTGCATTTGTGCACCATGTTTATGCCAAATTCTTCTTTATTTCTTTTAATTTTTAGTACAAATTCTATGGCAGCGAGCATTTGTTTTGATATATTATTAACCAATTGCTGACCCCAAATACCTTTGTAGCGGAAACAAGTTCAAACGAGTTCAACCGTGGCTGGTTGGGTCGCAGCCGTGGCTGGTTGGGTAGCAGCCATGGCTGGTTGGGTCGCTTATGGTTTGGACTCACGCCAGTGCATGTGTTGGCTCACCGGAAACAACCGTCACTCGTCTCGTCTTCTCGAGAATTATTATTTCTTTCAATTATATATTTTTTCATTTATTTCAATTACCATTATTATTTACTTCAAACAAGCAAGCAAACAGCTACATACCAGCCATTAACAAAGACCCTATAACAGTAAGATAGCTCACTCCCAGTCTTACCCAGGATAATGTAAATTTTGCAGTGCCATCTTGTGGTGGGTTTCACATGTAAACACATCGGCCTACAAGGTGAGAGAGTGAGTTTTAAATAAAAAAAGAGAGATTGCCTGCCATTTGGATTTGGCCGATGTCCCCCGTACTACCTGGTCCCCACCTCCCTCTTGCCCACCCTCCCTCATTCCCCTGCCCTCCCCCTCTCTCTCCTCTCCGCCCCACCCCCACCCTCTGCTCCCTCCGTCCGCCCAGCTTCACCGCCCTTCCCCCCGCCCTCCCCTTCCCTCACTCCCCTTCCATCTCCCTCCCCTCCCCCTCCACTGCCCTCACCGCCCTTCCATCCCCACCCTTCCCTCTCCCTATCTCCCTCCTCATCCACCTTACCCAGCACTCTTACACACCCCCATTCCTCCTCCTCCCTCCCCCTTTCCCCTTCCTCTCCGCCTCCCCCTCCCCACTTCCTCGCCCACACTCCCTCTCCCCGCTCCCTCTCCTCACCCACCTCACTCGGCGCTTTCACACCACACCTCCCTCCCTCTTCCTCCCTCTTCCCCCTCCCTCTCCTCCTTCCCCTCTCCTTTTCCTCCCCCACACTCCCTCTTCCTCCCACCACCACCGCTACCCCCACCCTGCCCCTCCACCTCTCCACCCCACCCACCCCCGCCACCATACACACATTCTGCATGGTGGGGGTTGATGGTGTGTGTGGTTGGGGTGTAGGTCGGTATGGTGGGGGTGTAGGCGTAGGTGTGTGTGGTGGGTGTGTAGGGTGTGTGGTGGAGGTGTAGGTGGTTTGTGGTGGAGTTGTAGGGGTCTTGCAGAGTGGCAACTCACAATCTTTAGCATCCCTAAGCCCCCACCACACACCTACACCCTCACCACAGCCCTAAGCCTCCACTACACACACCTAAACCCCCCCTCCCACATACATATCCCCCCACCACATCCCACACACCTACATTCCCACCAGACACACACACACCACACCTACACCACCACCGCACACAGGTATACACCCTCACCACACACACCTACACCCTCACCACACACACCTACACCCCCAGCACACACACCCACCACAGACCTACACCACCAACTCACACACACCTACACCCACACCACATCCCTAAACCCCCACCACACCCCAAAAACCACACCACATCCCAAAACCCCCACCAAACACCTACCAAGCGACAGCAGGGTTTCTTCTGACACTCCAGTGTTATCCAAATGATCAAACCCACCACCTGGTTCTCTTGATTTCACAGTACAGGCTGAGTGAGCCGTCTTAGTCTGATATGGTCTTTGCCATCAGGTAGCCTTTGCAATGTTGTGTAACCTGCCTTAGTTCATTGGTTCCGAGCCCACTCACTAGATGGCAGCTGCATTCTAGGATTTAATATGACCGGGTATCCACCACGTGGCGCCACTCACTGAATGAGCCTTGCGGGAATAGACTACATCATGGTTCCGACTGCGCATGCGCTGAAAACGGCGTTGGGAGCAAAGCAAAGGCGTACACCCATTGAGTTTGCCGATACGCGTAGGGCAAAACTGCCATTTTATTCAAAATAATAGAAATACATAACAATTTGTCACAAACATGGATGGAAGAATGCAATATAATAATTTAATGAATATGTTTAAGATACAGCTCTCCGTAATTAAGCATTTTGAGCTAAGAAACATAGGAATTCAGTCACTTTACAGGCAAATCTTTACAGCACCATTGATTAGCCAGAAGTAATTCTTGTTCTAAATATTAAAATGTAAAATTTGTCAACAAAAACTTGTTTCAAAGAAATATATAACCAATATCTGATTAACCCTACTCATTTTCTATTTCTACATATGTCATTAACCATAGGATATCAATAAAAACATGAATAAAATAAGTAAATCTGACTCTGGATGTCGCTCTAACACTAGTCTGAGTGCCTAGATTTGTCTAAATCTAAATGCACATGGCATAAATGTGCTGATTATATTGATGTAAATGCAATGTCGGATACAAAATTAATATCTTAATTTATTATATATATATTTTTTAGTTGGTATTCTATGTTTCAAACAAGAGCTGAGATCAGCTGAAACTAGCACATTTCATAGCTGCACCCAGTGTATTGGCATGTGCCATGTGCTTCTCGCGGGTTTGATTTGCTGTGATGCATCCCACAACGCACCGCGCCGCTGGAACCGTGATGTAGTCTATAGAAGAGTCAGCAGTGACGAAAGGAGGAGAGCCGGGTCACCACTGTCCCTTATTGAGCATACGGTTGCACGGTGATTCTCCCATTTTTTCTTCAAAATGTTTAATTATTGACAGATGTGTATTAAATATAGTCATTGCATTATTATGTGGCTTGAGGTGATTTATGTTCATGTCAAATTGTTCGATTTTGTCGGAAATAACAAAATACAAGAATGTTGTGTTGTTATTTACTGGAAACACTGCCACCGGTAAAACACAAGAATGTTGTGTTGTTATGTACTGTAAACACTGTCACTGGTAAAACACAAGAATGTTGTGTTGTTATGTACTGTAAACACTGTCACTGGTAAAACAAGCCAATGTTTGCAATTGATTTGCTTTTAATGCCGTTTTCAGCGCATGCGTAGTTGGAATAACGAGTTTATCTATTATAATGTTTTGCTCAATCTGTGTGTATATCATTTAAGCACTGTCACAACATCCTAAAGGTCCGTTTACACTTTTGACGGCGCAACACGGCGCTAGGCGGCGTTAGACGGCGCAACACGGCACAAGCCCACGCTCCCATTTAGACTTTACGTCGACGCTTGACAGCATTATGCCAAGTACACACCTACCGTATACGATTCGCGCACTAAAACTCGCGACTCGACCCGACCCGCTTAAAACTGAAAACGGGCCGATTCATTTTTCGAATCGCGAATCGCAATCGTAATCGGCCCGTTTTAGCCCTAAAACTGAGTTTTTAGTCACGAATCGCAATCGCTAGGTGTGCGCGGGGAGCGCACAGCTAGCGATTTTTGTGCCCGAAACGGGCAGTTTTAGATCGTAAACGGTAGGTGGGTGCGGATAAACGGTAGGTGTGTACCTGGCATTAAACGGCGCAATACGGCGCAAGCGTTGACCAGAGTTCAACTATGTTGAACTTTCAAGGTCAGCTCTTCCACACGTGGGCAGCATCGATGTATGTATGTATGTATGTATATGTGTAGCTATGTGTGTATGTATGTGTGTATACATGTGTGTATGTGTGTGTATGTATGTGTCTATGCATGCATGTGTATGCATTGGTGTATGTATGTGGGGATGCATGTAAGTGTGTATGTATGCATGTATGTATGCATGTATGTTTGTATGTATGTGTATGTATGTGTGGATGGATGTATGTGTATCACTGTATGTATGTGTATACATGTGTGTATTTATGTGTGTATGCATATGTATGTATATGTGTATGTATGTGTATGTATGTTTGTATGTATGGATGCATGTGTGGATGTATGTATATGTATGTATGTATGTATGTGTGTATGTATGTAGGTATGTGTGCATGTATGTGTATGGTTGTATGTATGCATGTATGTATGCATGTATGTATGTATGTATGTATGTACGTATATATGTATGTATGTATGTATGTATGTATGTACGTACGTACGTATGTATGTATGTATGTATGTATGTATGTATGTATGTATGTATGTATGTATGTATGTATGTATATGCGTAAGTTGCGCATCTGAACGCAAGTGGTTTAGTTGAGCTGGCTTAATGCTTCTATTAAGTATTCTAGTCCGAGGGAAAAAATACAAATACTCTGAACGCTATTAAAGTTTGCCCATCTTGATATGACCTTATATGTTGCCAGGTCGTAAAACTCCAACAACCAACCAACCATTAAAGTTTCTCCACGGAGCCTGGAAAATAGGTCGACGTTAGCGACCGTGTGCGTCAAAGCATCCAGACTTTCGAGAAGGGTCCACAGCGACGAAAGAAGCAAAAACGGCTGACCACTGGGTCATATCGAGCATACCCTTGCAGGATGAGTTTCGCATTCTGTACTTACTGATATTGTGTAATTTAAACAGAAATTGATGTAGATAAATTTCAAATATATTTCAAACTCTTTAATCCATTTATTTCCCCCCCGATATAACTACAGCAAGGTATTTTATGATTGCGCTTGTATTTTTTTACTCCACTTGTGGTGTTCGATTTGAAATCCTAGCCACTGGGGTGACCGGAGTCACTATTATCGAATATGAACGTCATTTCCGCGGAATAAACTATTAATATCGCATTTGTGCATCCATCTTTATGACAAATTGTTCTTTATTTCTTTTAATTTTGAATAAAATCTCAGTTTTGCACTATGCGTATTAGCAAATTCTTTGCCAGCACGCATTTGTTTTGATATATTATTAACCAATCGCTGACCCCGTTCAACCGCAACCGTGTGCTATTATCGCTCAGTTTCCAACCTGGTCCCCTAGCCTTTGTACCGGAAACAAGTTTAAACGGGCTGAAACGAGTTCAACCATGGCTGGTTGGGTCGGACCGTGGCTAGTTGGGTCGCTCGGTATAGTTCTGAATATTCTTATGAGACTTTCAATATCAAAACAACAATTTTGCAGACATGGCATTCCCGAGATAGATCCCAAAAGTGTACCATTTAAAATAAAAGTAACTTTGAACTAATGTAAAGTAGATACTAGTGATCGATCTAATATATTTATTTCAGAAAAAATACAGAAATTCAAAACCATCGGACTATGCAACTTTAATATTAAACAAAACCGAAATAATAGTAAACAGAGTAACATTAAATAATACATGAGGTTTCCACTCAATTTTCTGCAAAGATCTAGAAAGAAATTGATTTAATTATGTCCACTAACACTTGAACACATTCTGTTCGAGTGCGCAGATTTCATAGCCTTGCACCAACAATGTTTTACTCTAAATAACAACCAGGTCAGAAAGCATGAACATATATTAAAGTTCCGAAGAACAACTGAGCTGTATCACCTTCTGAAATTTTAGCGATGTTTTATGTGCTGTCATTTGACACAAATTTAACCACTTCAGACTTGCATCGAAGATCAATGTTGCTGTCATTTGACACAAATCTGACCATTGCCAATTCTTGTGTAAATTTTAATGTTGGGATATTCATGTGATTACCAAAACTGACATAATAAATACTACTAACATTTCCCTCTGAATATGGCCCTTACTGTGCCAGCACAACGTTAGGCTGTAAACAATCAAGCAATCAATTTAATGTTGTTAGTAGTCTTATACTACATTAACTTAGGACAATAGACAATGCAGATGACAAATTGACATTAAACCTTGTATACTTTATCCTTATTCCACTTGGATGTATGTGGATCCGACTTTAGCTGCGTTTACACGGGCGAGTTAAAACGCCCCAGCTGGAACCACTTGCCTAGATCGGTTTACATTTGCCCGTGTAAACGCGCCGCTGAGGCGTTTTAGGGCTGAAACGGTCCAGCTGGAACGTTCCACGTATACCACCTCGGGAGGTGGTTTACAGGAAACGTTTCAGCTGGTTCCCGGGCGGCGATTGTGTACAATAGCAGTGCTCGCCGGATACAGGCTCAGGTGTAACTATTCACTGGTGCCCAGCAGTGTTAGGGACCGATTAGGCCGAAATCTATTGAATGCGATCATATTTAACAGAATCACATACTCTAATAATTAAATTTAATTAAATTAACCCTAAATTCCAAGCGATATTAACGTAGCCGCTACATTGGCGTCGTTATTCATATTGTGAATCGACGAATGTAAACTAAACAAATAGCAGTGCTCGCCGGCTACAGACTCACCATTAAGGCTGGTTCCCGGCAGCCGAAACACTTTCAAATTCGGTCCGTGTAAACGCGCCACTAAAACGCCTCAGGTAAAACGCTTTGCCTAGATCGTTTTACTTTTTGCCCGTGTAAACGCAGCTTTTAATATAATCTACTTTGTGAAATACATGCACAATCAACTTAGAGTTGGTTATTGCACGATTATTTCAAAAAGAGAGATCTCATATTGACAGTATCACACAAAACTTGTTACAAATAGAGTTTACAAAGTCTCACATGAGATTGCATGCAGATATTTTATCACAAGTGAAACCTTATTTAACTCAGTCACATATTTAAAGCACCGTTGTCCACGTCATGTATCTGATTAAAGATAATCATATGAAGACTTCAGGTACAAAACCCTGTAAACGCCAATCCAAAAATGGTGATAAATATTGGAATCTAACCTTCAAACAGCTAAGTGTTTTTATATTCCTACTTTTTTGTTCATTGCACCATAACAAAGTGATCATATGAAAAGTGGAATTAGTGAGAATTTAAATTGTTTTCAGGTAAAAATGTTTCATTTTATCTACAATTTTAGATTGGCGTTTACTGGGATTTGCGCCTGAACTCTTCATATGGACATTACAAAAGTACCAGGTCATAAAACTCTAATAGTGGGTGTTCCCCAAGTAACTAAGAAATGTAATGTGCATAATAAATAAAATAATGGATACACAAAGTTAACAAGCGTCTCATCCCAGAAGTTGTTAAGAAATCAAGACACTGAGATCTAAAGTTGCTTAGAGTTGCATAGTCAGTTGGTTTTGAGTTTCTGCTATTATATTAGATAAATATATTATATTGATTGTCATTTAAAAAAATAAAATGTTTTTATTGAGGCTGTATTTATACTGTCCATAGCATTATAAGCCCGGGTACCCAGGCTTGTTTTCAATGCTGGCCAGTTGTAGTAGTGTTGGTGTTATCTTACCAGACAGTAGCTGAATAATCCGCCATACATTTGTTTGAAGTAACTTTTATTATAAATGGTAAGCTTTGGGGATATTTCAGTGGAAATATGCTAAATTAATTTTGGTGTGCACACCCAAATTCTGATACCATAGACTTGTGCTGTAACACCTTCTATTAAATTGATTTAGTATTCCCTTCTCTACAGCAACATAAGGACACCAGTATCTAATTGGGATATATCTGGAATAACATAAATAAGTATTATTCTTTTCGAAAATTTAATGATTTCATCGGGATATGCAGGTTAAATAAAATAATAATTACAACAATAAAAATTGCATTATTTTGGTTTTCCTAAGTTTGATAAACACTTCATTCAGATACTTCTTGCAATGGCTGTTTCCAGATCAACTGCCCCCTGAGTTCGAATCCCAGTTGAGTCAAATCAATAGTTTTAAAATTGATACAAGTTTGTCGCTACCTAGCCTGGTGGTCGGTATTATTACTATTAGAATACGGCAAGGAGCAGTACAATGAGGAAGAACAATTGTCTGTGATTGAAATTTCCCCCCGCTTATTCCAATCACACTACTGCTTGCGACTGCATGACACCAAAAAAGGGTTGATTGCAAGTGGTCGCAAAGTGGTCCTCAGTGGTCGCTGACCTTGTGACCATTTTGGTTGCAAGGAGGTTGCAGGTACTGCACTAAAAACCTCCTTGCGACCAAAATGGTCACCCAGAGGTTGGCAACCATTGCTTTGGTCACAATGAGGTCACCGATAACTATAGGTTCTTTAGTCCAAAGTGGTCGAAAAGTGGTTGCAAAGTGGTCGCAAGCCATAGTTTGACTGGGGCTTTAATCAAGTAATGCTTTACAAAAAGCGTGTATTTTGCATCTGGCCATACAGCTGTGCGGTATAGAACAGACACCCCAGGTTGGTGCTGACACCTAGCGGAAGTCTATCAAACCTCAGGGGACTGCGCACCGTGGTCGATTGGTTGTTGGAGTTTTACGTCATGGCAACATCTACGGTAATTTTAGGACGGGTACTGACTTGTGACAGTGCGCACTCAAGGCGACTTTATAGTGCTGCCCCACTGGGAGATCAGGCTGCTGGCACCATGCCCTGATATCCCACTCAGTCACATTATTGTGACACTGAGCTAACCAGTCCTTGCCCTATCCTATTAATGTTGACCCTCAGGCTAGGAAGTGATAAGTATCAATTTTAAAGTCATTGGTTTGACTCGACCGGGAACCGAACTCCCGATCTTCCGCACGGGAGGTTCGCGCTCTACCGATTCTGCCATGGCGCCCGATATCCTGCGCACCGTGTGTGAGCGCTGGTGGTGGTCGCTCCCACCTAGTTACCCATCTTGGTAGATCGTGGGACTCGAACCCACGAGTTCAAACCCTGGTCGAATTCGTGAGACTCGAACCCACGAGTTCAAACCCTGTCGAATTGACACTTGTCGCTACCTAGCCAGGCGCTCGGCATTAATAGGATATGGCAAGGACTGATTAGCTCAGTGTCAGGATAATGTGACTGAGTGTGTATCGGGTCATGGTGCTTGTGGCCTAACTGATCTCATCGAGGTGTGATGTCATCTGACTGAACCAGTTCAGGCATAACATTGTCATCTGATTAAACCAGTTCAGGCAAGACGTCGTCTGGCTGAACTAGTCCAGGTGTGACGTCATCTGACTGAACCAGTCCAGGCAAAACGGTCTGGGAGTAACTTTGGCTTCTGGCTGAACCAGTCAAAGCATTATATCATCGGGCTGAACCAGCCCAGGAATAACATCATCATCTGGCTGAACCAGTTCAGGAGTAACGTCATAATCTGACTGAACCAGTCCAGGAATAACGTCATCATCTGGCTGAACCAGTTCAGGAATAACGTCGTAATCTGACTGAACCAGTCCAGGAATGATGTTGTCATCTGGCTGAACCAGTTCAGGAATAACGTCGTCATCTGACTGCACCAGTTTAGGAATAACGTTGTCATCTGACTGAACCAAATCCAGGAATGATGTTATCATCTGGCTCAACCAGTTCAGGAATAACGTTGTCATCTGACTGCACCAGTTCAGGAATAATGTTGTCATCTGACTGAACCATTCCAGGAATAACATTGTCATCTGGCTGAACCAGTTCAGGAATAACATCATCATCTGACTGCACCAGTTTAGGAATAACGTTGTCATCTGACTGAACCATTCCAGGAATAATGTTGTCATCTAACTGAACCAGTTCAGGAATAACATCATCTGACTGCACCAGTTCAGGAATAACGTTGTCATCTGACTGAACCATTCCAGGAATAACGTCATCATCTGACTGAACCAGTTCAGGAATAACATCATCATCTGACTGAACCAGTCCAGGCATAGTGTTGTCATCTGACTGAACCAGTCCAGGAATGATGTTGTCATCTGGCTGAACCACTTCAGGAATAACATCATCATCTGACTGCACCAGTTCAGGAATAACATCGTCTTCTGGCTGAACCAGTTCAGGAATAACGTTGTCATCTGACTGCACCAGTTTAGGAATAACGTTGTCATCTGGCTGAACCAGTTCAGGAATAAAGTTGTCATCTGACTGAACCATTTCAGGCATAGCATCGTCATTCTCCAGTTGAAACTCTGCAGGAATTACGTCGTCTTCTTGTTGACACATTCTGGGCTTAGCATCATGTGGTTCGAACAACATAGCTTCATCATCTGGCTGGAAACTGAGGTTTGTGTACGACAAGATGCACCGACCAACAGCAGCAGTTCTCTGTGTCTGATTCACCACAGCTCCACTCTTCTCCTCTTCCTCTTCCTCTTTCACCTTGTCCTGCTCCTTGTCCCGCTTCCCTTCATTCTTGCCCTCCTCCTCTTCCTCATTCTCACACGTCCCAATCCCTTCCGACTCAGGGTCCGACTCCGACTCCGGCTCCGACTCACCCTCCTTGTGTCCATCCTCTCCGCAATCTCCAACCACCTCTTTGGACTCCGCATCCAGGGGCACTAGCGATGTTCCCTCCCGTGTACAACTGCCCTCGGATGCCACTGCAACAAACCCGCGCCCAGAGCATTTATCGCAGTTGACGTCACACTTTCTTCGACCGGTGAACCAGTTCTTCGCCGCATTCCACAAAGGGACGATGGACCCGACGTTCCCAGTGGGGCCACACAGAGCCATGACGACGGGAAACAGCACCAGTGAGAAGAGCATTGAGAAGCTGATTGTCGAGAACATGAAGACCGCAAACTGAAAGAAGAACTGCGTCTTGCCGAAGAACATGAAGACGGAGGCGCCCAGCGTGGTGGCGGCACCGGCCATGATGGAGATGCCCGTCTTGCTGAGTGTGTCGCGGATCTTGTCGATGCGCCCCACCTGCTTCGACATGTAGTAGGCCTCGGACATGTGGACGATGTAGTCAATGGAGAGGCCAACGACGATGCATAGGTTAATCGAGACCAGGATCTACAGGAGCAGGGAAGGGGGGGGGAGAAAGAAAAAAGTATGTAGATTTGGTTTAGATCTACACCCGCCCGAATTAGTGTGGATTCCTTATGCTAATTTACTTTTGAAGCCAATTTAATCTTGGAAATCAGAAGAAAATACTGAAAGTCCACAACCCAATGCAAGTCCAGAATGGGGGTAGGGGGTGGAGGTGCCGGTGTTAATCATGGCAGAAGCCAAGCAAGCAGTGACGAGTGAAAGTGCAGCCCCCTGCGGTGCGGCGAATCTACCGACCCCGCCACCTGGCGGATCGAACCCCCCCCCCCGGAGAACCACGACGCAGTGGCGACACCTAGCTGTACCTACACTAGTATATATACGGGGTATATCCAGAGTATATATATATATATATATATATATATATATATAATATATATATATATATGGGTCAGGGAGAAGGAAGCACATCCGGGTCCAGCAATCTTTTACATACTTTATAGGATACAAAATTATTACAATATTCTATGGATACTCTTATGTTTTCATTTCGGCACAAGCCAACGTAATAGTTGTGGTAGGGTAGGCTGGGCGAGCCCTGACCCACGACTATCCGAGGCTCGTACCTCGGGAAAACAACAGTTATCCATCATCTGTACCTAGGTAAGACTCATATAACTATACTATTTTACCTCGGTACAACGCCTCTGGCTACTCGTAGTCCAGGGAGAATTTTATGTAATCTCATTTTTTATCCTTTAATTCTTAATATTTAAACATCCTATAATGTTTTTAGTACAAAATAGAATATTGTGTTTCTCACCCATCTTAGTTGGTGAGTAGTCGAGTAGCCAGGCCGCTTGGCTATTCTAGTCGCTTGTTGTAATGTTTTGCAAACGACCTAGCCGTCCTCCAGCCCAAATGCGCCAGGATTCTCTTAACTGAGATTCCTAACTGTCTTGCTTTGGAGTCCATGGCTCCATGCGTTGAGTGAGATGCGTAGTGTCCAGTATTAGCGCCTGCCTCTGTGAGCACCTTAATGGTCCATCTTGCGAGTGTGTCTCGTGAAATAGCTTTATGTTGATTACTAAAGCTTATCAGAAGCTGTCTGGAATTCCTTATTCCAGGCGACTTGGATATATATGCCCTAATGGCTGTAACTAGACAAATCGTTTATCGTCGGGAAAACTATTTACATGTACTGTGGACAGTGGGTCCTCTGCACGATTTGACTTTAGTAATGTCTCCAAATCGAATGTTGCCTCATCCTTATCTATCTCTAGTCCGTCTAGAAACAATGCCACAATTGTTTGGCCTCTATGTCCTGTCACTAGCAGTAAAAGGACTGCTACCTTAAATCCTAGTTCCTTCATTGATAAATGTCTATTACTAGACCATGACTTGAATAGCTTCAATACTACTGACACATCCCAAAACCTATTATATTTGGGTTTGGGTGGGTTTCTTTTATACACTGATCTAATAAACCAGTGTACTAACTGATGCTTTCCAATCGTGTGTCCATCTACCCTCGGTAGAATAACTGAAAGCGCACATCTTGCTGCATTAATCGCACCAAATCCTAATCCCTCATCTTCTAACATTCTTAGAAATCTTAAATTTTGAGCTATTGTAGGTTTGAATGGCTTGACTCCTTTAATGAGACAATGAAGTCCCCATTTCTTCAAATAACTCGTATATAATTTCACAGTTCCTTTTCTCCAGGCATGTGAAATAATTCTTTGTTGTGTAATCTTGTCTAAACCATATTGTTCTAAGTGTTTTCTTAAAAAAGGAATGCCAGAAGGGGTGTCATTGACGCGTCTCCGTGAACGGTCAGTGGGCCTTGATGTTGTACGTTGTTCCTTATTCGTGGAAACCTGAGCATGTCCTTTGCTTGCGAGTTTACCAGGTTACCACTGCTAGCCATGTGTAAAATATTCCGATAAAACGCATTGCTGGGGGAATGCAAATGGTCTATTGGTGTAAAAGGTATATAGGGCCAGGTGCATGAATATATTCATGTAGTTGCTGGTGATACTTTACTCATGGTCAATAGTCATTGTGTGTTAGTCAGATAGTGTGTAAGGGGTACTTGGAGCTCTACTCACTACCCCCTCCCCCCTCTGTTAGTCACAGATCACCACAAACTCAGCTCAGGGCAGGTGGTGGCCAAGGCAGCCACGCCGCATGGTGGTGGTGGGCAGAGCACTGTAACCATGGGAACCCAGGAATGCTTGATGTTCATTAGTGGAGCTTTAGATGCTTGATTCTCATTGGAGAATATGGTCAGGTGGTGTGCCCATACCAGATCCATGTACCACTATAAATAATAAACCTGAGGGCTTGGCTCTCTCTCTACTTTCACTCTTTATACTCTTCCTTTCTCTTTTTGCCTGTATTTATTTCACCATAGCCTGCCTACCCAAGCACAGATTCCAGCCATGGAGTTTATACATGGTTGCGTGTCCCGTGCTGGCGCTATCAGTACTGCATGTGAGTGATCCATGTTGATCTTCCTGGCCACTCTGCTGATAATGCTGAATGGTGGGAATATGTAATAACATTTATTATTCCAAATAAGCAAAAATGCATCTACTCTCCAGGCTTCTGGCTCTGAATGCCAAGATACATATTTGGGTAACTTTCTGTTGTTGTCTGATGCAAATAAATCAATTTCTGGTTTGCCCCATTTATCACAAATTTGGTTAGAATACTCTGATTTAATGACCACTCTAGATGGTCGTGAAAATGTAGACTTTTCTTGTAAGCCAAAGTGTTTTGACTGCCTGGGATATGTGCTACTCTTAGCCATATGTCGTGTTCCTCTGCCCAGTCCCAAATAGGTTTTGCCAACTTGTTACATGGTTTGGAATGTGTCCCTCCCATATTGCGTATGTACGCCATAGCTGTAGTGTAATCTGTTAACACCCTTACATGATTTTTAGGTAGCCAAACTAGGCTACGTAATCCTAGATAAATAGCCCTAAGCTCTAGTACATTTGTGATCAGAGATCTCATTTTCCATCCACTGACCACTTTTTGCCTGTTGGTCTTTGTGAGCCCCCCAACCCCCTAGCAAACCATCTGTTGTAACCGTCGTATTGGGTTCTCCCATTTTGATAGGGTTGAGCGATTTCGTAATGTGTGATAGCCACCACATAATATCATCTAGAGCTTCTGGCGAAATGGTCATAGGTCGTTCAAAATTTCGTTTAGTGCGAGCCAACGCTAAGTTCTTATCTATTTCTAGCAATTTAATATGTGCCTTTCCATAAAGAATAGCTGGCGCATAGGCTATCATAATTCCTATCAGTATTGCCACTTGCCTTATCTTTCATTTGTTCAATTGTAATAATTGGTTTGCTGTTGTTATAAATTTATCAACCTTTTGTTCAGTTAATAAAATGAAGAGCGGGTTCTATAATACCTTTCTCACAAAATTTGTGAACCTGAACGTGCACTGCCTCTTGTTCTGAAGAATCAAAGCGATAACGAAAAGGTATGCCTTAGGCTCTTTCACAAATGGAATTCTCACTCCATCCACCAAGTTAAGAATAGCTAAAATATCTGTAACATTATCCCATTCCGGTAAACAATTATTTACATTTCCCACTTTAAAATTGCTTACTGGGGTCTGCGTTCCGACCTCTACTTTTTCCCTGGGTGGGGGAACGGTTTCTGGGGGTTCAACTCCCTCTTGAAGGGTCTGTTCCCCTCATTCCAGCCAAACAACTGCCTCTGGCCCCTTCCTCTGGCCTCATAGCCATAGTTCATGCCGACCCGGCCTCCTCGCTGTCCAGTTTGACGGCTTCGAAAATCCTGCCTCGTCTTCTTGAAGCGGGCAGAATTTGCGTCTCCAGATCACTTCGTGTCCGTTTCCATGTGTTTGCCACGCTTGGTTCCGGTCTCGACCTGTTTGAACAGGTACTGTAGTTGGCCACCAATCATCTTAGTCTTGTCCAGCAGCTTGACTTTCACGGGCTTGGGGGCAAGGAACAGCTTATATTCCTTCCCGACATTGTCAAACAGCTTCTTGGACCTGGCTACCTCTTTTCCTGCGTCCATAATGACTGCCTTAAAGACGAGGAAATTGCTTGCCACTGTAAGCAGCGCGATACATGACGAAGGAGGAACATAGGCGAGGGTGGAGAAAAACATTTTACTCAAGAATAAAATGAACAGTGACAATGACAAGGAAATAAGCGAGGAACAAGTCAATACAATGACAAAATGGAACAAGGCATATGAAAGGGGAGTCACATTCATGAGAGGACCTGCCGGCGAGGCGAGGCCAGTAGCGTCAAGGGGGAGGGAGGAGCCCCGAAGAGCTGCTACCTCGAAGTCTGAAGGGGCGAGGGCGTCAAGGTCGTGGGCGCACATAAAGGGTGACGACGCCAGTTCTTCCAGGTAGAGGGTGCGAGGGAGGCGAGGAGGGGCCCGTCGACCATGGCCACCTCCGAGGCGGTGAAAGCTGGAATTACAGTTCCGAATTAAAGGGGAAGTCGTCGTGGCAAGGGGCAGCGTAGGAGAGCCTGAGGTGGGCGAGCTCAGCCCGGGCCACCTCGGCCCAGGGGCTGGTGAGGTGGGCCTGGCTGAAGGCGTCGGCCAGGATGAGGTCAGTGCCAAGCTTATGCACCACGGAGATGGTGAAGGAGCCCGCCGCGGCCAAGAGCCAGAGGACCAGAGTGCAGGTCCCGAGGCGTCGTGGGCACCCAGACTCAAGGGAGGTGGCAGAGACCACGTTGTCCGTATTGATGACAACGGTAGAGCCACCACGAGTTTGACGGCCTCCAGCTCGTGGATGCTGGGGAAGCGGGCGCGAAATGCATCCGAGTACCCTCGGGCATAACACCTGGTCGGGGAGTAGGCCCCACCCCCGGTAAGACAAGAGTCGCACTCTATTACCAGGCGGTGGACCTAGGGGGCGCGGAGAAGGTGTAGGCCGTTCGAGGCACAGCTGTAGAGGGCGAACCACCTGAGGTCGTGGCAGGCCTCTTCCCCGAGGGTGAGCGAGGCAACCCCATAGCAGCTGCGGAGGGCGGCGAGGAGACGGCCCATGAACTTTCGAGCGGGGAGGACGCAGCTGCCGACGTGGTTGAGACAACCGAGGACGCTCTGTAGCTCATGACACCCAATGGTGTGCGCTCAATCCGGGCCTCAGTCGGCGACAAGGGCCGCCACCTTGTCAGGGGCTATGCAGGTGGTCATGGCCTCGCTATTGAGAGCGAAACCAAGCCCGAGGGCTGCTGCCAGGTCGATAAACACGTCGAAGGCCTGGCGGGACCTCAGGTAGGTCTGCTCACACCCGACACAGTCATCAACATAGACGGCACCCGAGGAGCGGCAGCCAATGGGGAGGGCAAGGTTCACGTACGTGGCACCGTCCAAGGTAATGCCGTATAGGGGGCATGCGAGGGGGTCAGCCCGGAGCTGCCGGTAGGCCCGGGAGATGTCCGCGGTCCATATATACAAGCCGACTCCCTCCCGGAGGAGGTTGTGCCCCATGTCCGCGACACAGGGGGAGGAGCCTGTAAGTGTGGGGCTTGCCGAGGTACTCGCGGCGGGGGATGCCAGGGTTGACGCTGCCCCTGGGCAAGTCAACGATTACCCTCCTCTTCCCTGGGTCGGACTTGTAGGCCGGGTCATCATGGGCGAGACCTGGGGAGAGGGGGTGAAGGGGGGGATGTGTGAGGGGCCGGCCAGGGCCCTGTGGATGAGCTCGGTGCAGTCGAAGTCCCGGTGGTGGGCCTCGTGCTCGTGGGTTTCCCGATGGTTGGTATAGGTGGGGCGCGGGGGAGTACTGGCGGAGTAGTTCGGCGGAAAGCCGAAGTCGAGGAGATCAATGACGATGAGGTCATGGTAGTCCCGGAGCCGCCCGCATCCCCCTCCTGAGTGGAGGGGGATGCGGGCGGCCAAAAAGTTAGGGAGGCCCGCATCACAGAGGGCTGCGTAGGCCCGGGTGAAGGTGGGGTGGGGTACTGGGCCCACGCTGCTGGGTGAGGAGGCGGCACCGGCGGGGCAGCGTAGGTCGTGGAGGTGGGTGGTGCGACGGCCGGGATGGTGTGCATGGCAGTGGGCGTCGGCTAGGCACCGGCCTTGGATAAGGCCATTGCCTCGACGATTCCGCAAGTCGCTCCACGGAGCGGGAGGTAGCGTACATGGTTGCCTCGGCCGAGGTAACCCAGTGCACGGCCTCTGAGTGGCATCACAAGAAGGAGGATGTCGCGGAGGCGGAGTCCTGTGCTGTATTATCAGGCGCTCTCCTGGTGCTGCGGCATCCGGCGGCGCGGCCCCGGCCTCGGGCATGTTGGTGATTGCGAAGGTGTAGGCCAAAGCAAAAGGAGGCAGCTGGAGGAGGGCAGGAGGCGGAGTGGCTGGAGGCAGCGGCGGGCGGGCTTATAAGGGCCGAGCCGGGGGTGGGGGTGACGTAATAGTAACCCTATCACCCGGAGGGCAGGGGGGGGTCGTCCTCCTCCGCCGCGAATCAAGCACAATGCGAGCATTACGACCAATTCCCCCATCCATCTCTTCGCACTGCAATGAGAACTTGTTCTCGGTCATCATCCTATTTGCTATAGGCGTGATGTCAGCAAGCGTCAAAAGTATTGACTTATGCATGGTGTGCAGGACCCCTTCAGACATTTTGCGGTCCTCACTGAGCTTGACATCACTGTCCATCTCTTTGATGGCTGATTCTGGGATTCCTTTGACCCCCCTGTACTTTTCGGCCAGCTTCATAATCACTTCCGCTGGCTTGAAAGGGTTGAAGTGGCCCTGGATCGTCTTCCTCATCATAGTGGTGGTTTGGATTTTCTTCCTCTTAAGGTGTCTTGCACTTCTTCGCCACCTTACCACTCAATTTGGCGTATTTTCCCACCCGCTGGATGTCTGAATCGGAATCTGTTGATGATGAGTCTGATGACGAATTTGATGACAAAGACTTACTCCTCTTACTCTTTATGGATTTCTTTTTCTTACTCTTCTTCACCAGGGGCTTCTTTTTACGAGACATGGTGAACTCTTCCCCATCCGACGACAGCTGTTTCTTTTTGTGTTTGCATTTGTGCACAACCACAACCACTTCTTCTGGCGATTTGCCATCAAAGGAATCCTGATCTTCCGAAAGATCATCCCACTCGGAATCTTCCGAAATGTGCAAAGGCTCAGCAGCCTTATTAGCCTGCCGGTGAGAGGGGAGCATCTCAAACTTGCGTTGCACGAGATGCGTAATCTGCACCTCGAGGTCAGCTGGGCTGGGATCATAGCCCCCTGCCTCCTCAGAATCCCTTCGTTCGGGCGACCTTTGTACCTGTACCAGTGGTGACGGATCGTCGTCTTCACTGAGCACTCGCGGTGCCTCAGCGTTACCCCGTTTCATAGCCATAGCTGGGAGTCTGCAAACACCCAAAACCAAAGGTTAGGGATTATTCAAGGTGAATATGACACAGGTATTTAAAGTAAATTAATACCAACTGTGCATACTGGTGTTAAATCCATATTTAACTGCCTTTAACACAGGTGTGTGGGAATTTGACTGTCGCAGGTAAACAGTATGGACAACCAACCGAAACCAAACGAGGGGTAGGGCCCAGTATAGCAGTCCCTCCCACACTCTCTGTCTCGTAAAGTTCTTCGACCTGTGGCTTTCATTGCCAACAAATTGAAGAAAATACTAAGGAACTCAGAGGTTCGCCTAATAACAATAGGGGAATCTTAAAGAGACCCAGGAATAAATCCTAACGATGAAGTGGCTCTGCCCAACATCTCTCCATTCGGCAACGGGTGGTATAATCAAAGAACAATGGCTGTGTTGTTCTACCGATGTTACGACATATCGTAATTAACTGTAAAGCAGTGAAAACTCAATAAAAAGTTATAAAAACTTGATGTATGTGAATGCTATCATAAACTATCATAATGTCACCAGTTAAAAAGATACTAACCTGGTTGGTTTAGTAGTTAATGTAGAAAAACTGCCGGAGCTACTCAACAAACGTTCTCCCGTTGTGAGTAGATTATGCTAATTGCTAGATCCGGATGTGCTTCCTTTTCTCTGGACTACGAGTAGCCAGAAGGATAGTACCGAGGTACATATGGTCATTCTGACCTATTTCTTTGGAGGAAACCTGCTGCTACCACATAGGCTACTCTTTCCGATAAGCAGCCAGGGGTCTTTTATATGCACTTTCCCACAGAGAGGACAGCACATCCCACAACCTTTGATGAACCAGTTGTGGATCGCTGATTGGAATGGAAAATAGCCCAAACTGCAAATGGCTCCACTGAGCAGGATAGATCGGATGACTGACACCTTCACAGGGGGACACTCTACCGCCTGAGCTACTACGTCCCAATCCCACCTTTGAATTAAAGAATTCCGTGTCTAATGTTTCATCGCGTTTTACCTGAATTCTCATTAAATCGGTGCGCGTTAAATCGGGGTTTCACTGTACATGTATCACATGTGACGTCGCCGGTTCGCTGGTCACTTATATATAGGCGCCTGCAGACTGGTGGCGCCACTGGTGCTCGCAGAGCATTGGTTAATTAAAGCGTCACAATATTTAACCGAATAACCGAAAAATATGTACATTAAAAATAATGAACCTCCTCAGCCAGAGGCGCATCCAGAATTTTAAAAAAAAGTGTGAGGATAAAATGGTTATATACTCTATATACAGGTACCGGACCAAATATTCACAAGTTTGAAACCGGAAGTGGACCGGATTTCTAGATTTTCTGGTTTTCTGGAGACAGCCTAATTATATATCTAAAAATATAAAACGGAATAATGAAAAGCAAAGAACTAAATTCACACAAACAAAGTGTCTGCGCATGGCAACTGCTATTCAATCAATTAATGTAATGTACCAACATTTAAAACAATTAAAAATAGGGCCTACACATAGACACAGCATCTGCGCATGGCAACTGCTAATCAATCAACCAATGTACCAACAACAACAAAACACACACACACACAAACACGTAGACTGCTAATCAATCAACTAATGTACCAATCAAATAAAAGTTAAAAGTAATAAAACACGTAGACGCAGCGTATGTGCATTGCAACTGCTATTCAATCAACTAATGTACTGTAGTGGTCTGCACTGACCTCTCAGGCAAGGAGCCGCATAGACAGGTAGGCATGGGTAGTATGGTGATATCAGGGAGCCTAGGTAGCATAATGGCTAGCACACTGGCCCGGAATGCAAAGAGATGTGGGTTCATCACCCCCATGACAGTACAAACTAAATTTAAAAAAACTTAATTTAAAAAAGACATAGATGCAGCGTCTGCGTATGGCAACTGCCAATCAATCAACTAATGTACCAACAACAACCAACAAACAAACAAAATTGTTAAAAATGCCACATAGACGCAGCGTCTGCGCATTCCCACTGCTTACGCCCAGCTTCCAGCCAGCCAATGGGGTGACGCCGACCACACAGACGCAGGTGGCGGCGATGATGACAGTCGCCAGGGTGCCGATGATGACGTTGCGGGTGGCGAGGATGAGTACAGGGAGAGCCAGGGCGATGCCCAGGACGATGCCCAGAAGAGCGCTGCTCACCAGGGTCTGTGGAACAACAGCAGCTGCTTTCAAGTTTGGTTTTTTGTGTGCTATTTTTGTGTGGTGATGGAGTATTTATGCTAACCCTCCTTATCCCATAAAGGTTAAGTCTAATGACTTGTTTTTGTCGCTAGACAATGCTGGTGTATTTATGCTGCCCATAGCTGTGAAGTCTTATGACTTGTTTTTGTCGCTAGACAGTGATGGTGTATTTATGCCTTGTTATCGCCGCTAGACAATAATAGTCTCATGATCCCCCTTGTTTTGGTACTTTCAGTTGTCGTGTAGCTATCAACTGCATGTATTCTTTCTCTATTTGTAAGCATTCTCCCACATCTCATTACCCTCTGTGAGTCGGTTAGTTCTACAATTGATTAGTTGTTTGGTTATCTATAGTTATATTCCTTGACTGCCGTCACCTTGTTGTGCTATGGTAAGTGGTCAGTAGTTTTGGTTTTAAGTTTACCTCCTGTGTGTATCATGCCTAACACATATACTTTCTAAGAGTGCTTGAATTATGAGTGTATATTTTATATTTTTTTTTTAGTTAATCGAGCAGTACATTGAGGTCCCTTTTAATTACATTTTAAACCAGACGGGGTGGCCAAATGAGTAGAGCGTCCGTCTCCTGCTTTGGGAGATCAGGAGATCCGAACCCAGGAGTTTGTGGGTTCGAATCCTGGTCGACTCAAACCGATGACTTAAAAATTGATACATTTCCGCATAGAAGGAATATTAAGTCCAATTTAATCGAACCCATACTCTGATGATTTTGTGTTTCTATCATTTTCTGAGATAAATACATTAGGTTGCTCATTAGAATCTACCATACATGAGCTTGAAGTAACCTTGATTAAAAATGGCTAACTTTGTGGAGATATTTGAACTTTGTAGTGCACACATGACAATTTAATTTTGACATGCTTGCCAAAACTCTGATCCAATATGCTTCAACATTAGCAGGTTCAACTAAATGTACTTAGTATGATGCCCTCTTACACAGCAAGAAATACTTCATAAGTGGACCCGTATCTAAGTTGGATATGCCAGTTCAAATCTAGCAAATGTTTTCCTTTCGAAAATGTATGCTTTTATCGGACTATGCAACTTTAAATTAGTTAGAATGTTTTCACTTCAGTTCAGATATCTCCAAAGTTAGCCGTTTTAATAAAAATTCTTAAAGTGCAACCAGACATGCTGGGTCACAGCTTCAGTCCTGCCTGGGGGACCAGCGGAACCCGGAAAACATCAATAGACTACATCACCGTTCCAGCCGCGTGGTGCATTGTGGGATGTGTCAGAGCAAAACAAACCTGTGAGAAGCACATGGCACATGCTAATACACTGCGTGCAGTTATGAAATGTGCTAGTTTCAGCTCATCTCAGCTCTCGTTTGAAACATAGAACACTAACTAAAGGAATATATATAATAAATTAAGATTTAAATCTTTTATCCAGCATTGCATTTACATCAATATAATCAGCACATCTTATGCCATGTGCATTTAGATTTAGACAAATCTGGCCACTCAGACTAGTGTTAGAGCCATGGGCAGAGTCAGTTTTACTTATTTTATTCATGTTTTTATTTATATCCTATGGTTAATGACATATGTAGAAATAGAAAATGAGTAGGGTTAATCAGATATTGGTTATATATTTCTTTGAAACAAATTTTTGTTGACACATTTGACATTTTAATATTTAGAACAAGAATTACTTATGTCTAATCAATGGTGATGTAAACATCAGCCTGTAAAGTGACTGAAATTGTATGTTTCTTAGCTCAAAATGCTTAATTATGGAGAGTTGTGTCTTAAACATATTCATTATATTATTATATTGCATCCTTCCATGCATGTTTGTGTCAAATTGTTATGTATTTCTTTTAATTTTGAATAAAATGGCAGTTTTGCCCTACGCGTATCGCCAAACTCAATGGCCGTACGCCTTTGCTTTGCTCCCAACGCTGTTTTCAGAGCACGCGCACTCGGAACCGTGATCTCGTCAATTGGAACAGTGTATTAGACCCCATATAGATTACCCTGATAGTGGAGTCTCTGACTTGGCTTGAAGCTACAGCTCAAACACTTTAATCTTAATCATATTAGTTATTGTCAATATATTATGTCTTTTCCGAGTTAGTGTTCTCCTGATCTTGAGATAGAACAGGAGTAATAGTTTCTACAACCCACTATCACAGTGATTTGCTTATTATAATGTTATGATAGGTTTGGGGGAGAGGAATACCAGACAAAAACACATATAAATACCTTTTGTACAAACAGCCAATGCCATTGTCCTTCATTAGTCTGCATTCCACGACGCATCTGATATGGCAGTTGTGGGAGCTGGCGAGAAAATAAAACACAAAATCTTGTTTGAATGATCTATTAATGTTCCATTAATGATCTATTAATGGTTTTGAGTTTCTGTCATTTTCTGAGATAAATATATTAGGTTGATCGTTATAATGTACCTTATTTGGTTTGAAGCAACTTTTATTTTAAATGGCTAACCTTTGAGATATTTGAAGTGCAACCATGCAAGCGGTGGTTCGATTCCCCATGCCCCCATCTCTGCCACTTTGGATTTCCACCGCTGTGTATAACTTACAGCGTCATCAAAGGCAGGTTGCTCTCATACAATGTCCATGTGGTGTGGGAGGTTAAAAATCCCTTGGGTTGGTAAAAGTGTAGGCTCGGGCTTTCTATCGACAGACTGTCTAATGGTGAAAACAAGTCTATTCAGACTTATCCATGATAGGCAGTATAAATTTTCAAGAAAAAAAAAAAGGAAATTTGCAAGCACGCCAAAACTGTGACACTACAGGGTTCAGCAGTAACATGTTCTATTAAACTGTCCCAGTAGTGTTTTCTATGTGATGACAAGTGTTTAATAAGTGCACTAGTAGCCATGTAGAATCAAATCTAGGTAAATGGTTTGGTTTTGAAAATTTGATGTTTTTATCGGACTATGCAACTTTCAAGGGACCCGCGCCCAGCGTGACTAGTTATGCTAATGTCAACACTCGGTGGTGCATGCCATGTTCCAGTAGTTCCCAGTTTTCCCACAGGTTGTGTGTGGTGCCAACTTGTGCTGACCTCAGTGACCTAGAATGGTCATGTGACATACAAACTCCATTCTGACCCAGTTATGGGTTTATAGAGGTCACTAGTCAAGTTTAGACTTGTAATGTGGAATACTTCTCACAGCCTAGAGCTAGTTCTATTAGTATTACTTGTTTCCAGACAAAGAAGTTATTTAATTTGTTATATATATACAGTAAAACCTCTCTAACCGACCAGCTCCACAGATCGACCACTTCCCTATATCGATTGCTTTATTTGGGTCCCAATGATACCATTTTAACCATATTCTAACTCCCTAAACCGACCACCTCCCTAAATGGACCACTTAAAGTCGCTCCCAAGGTGGGTCGATTTAGAGAGGTTTTACTGTATATACATATCAGGGGTTGTGGGTTTTGGTGTTGGGTTTGTTTGGGTGTTGTGTGGTTGGGGGTTTTGTTTGTTTGTTGTTTTTGGGTTGTGGGGGGTTTTTGGTTTTTTTGGTTTTTGTTTTTGTGTTGTTTTGTTTTGTGTTGTGTTTGGTTTTTTGGGTGGTGGTGGGGGTGTTTGTTGGTGGTTGGTGGTGTGGGGGTGGTTTTTTTTTTTGTGGTGTTTTTGGGTGGGGGGGGTTTTGTTGTTTGGGTTTTTGTGTTTTTTTTTTGTTTTTGTTTGTGTTGTGTTTGGGTTTGTGTGTTGGGGGTTTTGTTTGTTGTGGTGTTGTTGTTGTGGTTTTGTGGGGTTGTTTGGTGTTGCAGGACGGGTACCGACTTGTGACATGCACACTCATGGTG
>JASIRB010000803.1:0-31165 GCA_030323885.1 Branchipolynoe longqiensis
ACCACCAAGAAAGAAAAATGCGCGGCGCCGTAATCTGCGACTCCCGGGGGTCGGGATTGCAGCATCACCTCGACCGGCTCGTGGAGGAGCACGAGTTTCGCGTTTTTACGCACCCTGGAAAGGGTTATATGGATGCCATGCGACTGTCGGTGGCGGGGATACGGTACGTGAAATTTTAAACAAGTCGCTGTTTACATTTTCATTCAGGGATGGGGGCGCAATGCTTATATTAGAGGTCTCCCCCGCACGCAATTTCCTCAACTGTATTTTTTTTATTATTACATTTGTAAGAAAAACTGTTGTAGCGCGCAAATCTAAGGGTCATATTTCCTTTCAGGGAATTTCGACCTGACTATGTGGTCCTGGCCGCCGGGATCTGCGACGTCACGTCCCGGGACCGGCGTACCCGAACGACAACGGCGCGGTCGCCGTTCACGATGGAGATCCTCGGTGGACTGGGGGTCCGGAGGGAGGAATCGCTCGTCCTCCTCCGGACCGTCTACACGGGAAGGGTTGGTGTGGCGACCATCCCCTCGGTCAACCTGGCCGACGCCAACCACCCGGCACGGCGAAGGTGGACGGCGACCCAGTACGCGTCATACCATCGGGCGCATCCCCGCCCTCACGCGGATCAGGTGAGGCTGTAGTTTATCGTGATGGAAAGGGAACCCTTTTTAAGTACGACTTTAACCAAGCTAATCATCTTAGATTGCCGTGTTGAATCCTGATGGGAAAGGAAACCCTGATACGCAATAGTTTATCTAGCACGATAATGCTGATGGTATTACTTATGTATTCTCTGCAATTTAGTTATATGATGATATTTTATTCTCCGCAGGAGACCATCGACGGTGCGTTGGCCTTGTACAATGACATTCTCAGGCGGCTAAATGCCGAGGCCGGCCAGCCAACCCCTGATCTCGCCGCCACCATCACCTCACGGGGGGCTACCCATTTCGACAGGCTGGTGGACGGCGTGCACGCGACGGGCGCCACCAAGAAGAGGTGGGCCCGCTGCATCGCCTCTTGCGTGCGGGCCGCCCACCAGGAAACCGTGTAATTTACTTTAATTAAAAAAAATTTTGTTTTTAACTTTAAATAAATATATATATTTTCTTTTTTTTTTTTTTTTTTAATATTAAATAAATTTTATACATTACCATTCATTGTCGTTGTTATGTTGTGTATGTACAGTTCTTTTTAAGGTTGGATGTATATATTCGGTACTTCTAATAGATGTACTCATTTTACTGTTGGTGTTCTTATGGTGTATGTGTACGCATTTTTATGTTGGGCTATACCATAGTTGCACCGTCGATAGGTAGGCTAAATCCTTATCAATGTACGCATTTTACTGTTGGAGTTTCATGGGGGCTGATGATATGCAATATCTAATTTTGATTCCCCCGTCCCCCAGTAGTACGGAATTGTCTCCCAAGTAAGTTAATGAGCCTTATAAAAGGGGTCGTATAACTTAAAGATGTATCGTAAGTAAAAGTCACGGGAGGGCGGCGATTTTCTTACCCTCCTTCATAATTATGGCATAGACCGGTATATCAAATATAACATAAACCGATGTCCTTTGTAATTTGATCGCCTCTCACCCCGACTTCTGACTAATAAATGTTAACGGTCGCTCGACCCGGCGCTTGTTTCACCGCGGGTGGTGGGAACCAACAGCTGCGTCTTCTCCTGAGATTGCGCCGTATCGGGTTTCCGCGCCGACTCGGCGTTAATTAATTTATCGCCGTCTTGGCTATCTGACGGAATCCGCCCGGTGTACAATTTCAAACGCCCTGTATTTGATTTCCGAGCGGGCGATAACGCCGTCTTAATTATAACCGTCGTATCAGATATGACCTCAGTAATCTGCCAAGGCCCGTCCCAGTTTGGTGCGAGTTTAATGTGTGCCGTGGGAGCATGGTATCTTAACACCAAGTCACCCACTGCAAACCGTGGGAAGTCAGCATTCCCATAAGAATTTTTATTTCTTTGAATACTTTTCTCTGTGCTATTACGCACCCTGCCATACGCATTGTGGAAACAACATTCCAACCATCGGATGAAAGCCGGTGTGCAAGCGTCGTCTGAATGTTTGTCTAACACTCCGAATTGCAAATCACATGGTAGGCGCAATTCTTCCCCAAACACCAACGTATTGGGAGTAACCCCGGTAGCGGCGTGTATTGTGCAATTATATGCGTGTGCAACGTACTTAGCATGTACATCCCAATCGCTCTGATCTTCATTGACCATGCAGGCCAGAGCAGAAATTAACGTTCGATTAAATCGTTCAACTAAGCCATTGGATCTGGGACAGTAAGGGTTCGTGCGGGTTTTATAGCAGCCTATCAGTTTGAGCATAGTCTGGAATAATTCCGACTCGAACTCCGTGCCCTGATCTGAGTGTAATATAAGGGGAGCCCCGAAAATCAGTATCCAATTATCCACCAATGCTTGCGCGGCCACTGCCGCCGTTTGGTTACGTAATGGGTAGACTTGTACATATTTTGTAAAGTGGTCCTGTACTACCAACATCACCAAATTATCCCGGTTAGTGCGCTTAAATCCTGAGACGATGTCACAGGACAGGCGCCCCCAACGTTGGCCTGTCATTTGTTGCTGTAACGGCATTTTAGCCATTCCCAGCCCTGGTTTAATGAGTGCGCATCTCGGGCAGGATTTAACCCAATCGCGCACACGCGAATTCATGCCTGGCCAGTAATATCGCGTGCGTATTTTGTCTAGGGTTCCCTCCCTTCCAAAATGCGCAGCGGTGGGATGGCTGTGGCAGAATATTAATATGTCCTCTCGTAAGGGGAAAGGTATAACGAGTTGTTGATGAGTTATGAGAGAATGGGGGTCGAGCGCATTCCTGCATAACACCCCATTCACTACAGTTAACTGTTTCCATTGGTTTAACAATTTAATAGTTTCTGTATTCTCCGCTCTTACGAGATCCTTAGGAGGTCTCACCGTGTGCGCATTTAACAAAGAAATAACGGTGGAGCATGTCACATCTGCTTCCTGAGCCTGACGCAATTCATTTTGCGTCCAGAAATGGACGCTATTTTCCTCATCAGGAGTCAGGAGTAAGGACGCAACCACCGCTGTATGAGCCCCACAATCGTCACATTCCGGTATGCCACAACGACGTACAGGAATGCGACTAAGCGCGTCAGCGTTAATATGTTGAGAGCCGGGTCGATAAGTAATTTGCGTCTTGGTGAGGCCAAATTCAGACAACCACGCCAACCAACGTCCTATCATACCCTCAGCCTCTTTAAAATTTAGTAACCATTTTAATGAATGATGGTCAGTACGGATCTGGAATTCAGAATCCCAAAAATAATGACGCCATTTTTTAGTGTATACGACTATCGCCATTAACTCCCTTTTTGTCGTACAATAACGTCGTTGACAGGCACTGAGCCTATTGCTGGCAAAGGTAATGGGTACTTCAACCTCGTCTTGCACTTGACTTAATGCGCCTGCTATGGCAAATGCGCTCGCGTCAGTGTCCAAGATAAATTGTCCACTAGGCCGTGGGTACCCTAGTACTGGTGTATCGGCGAAAAGCCGTTTCAGGTTAATGAACGCATTTTCCTGTGATATACCCCACGCAAATATTTGCGTGCCGACATTAGCCACGTCCTGTATGGAAGCGACTACATCGGCAAAATGGGGAATGAAATCTCGATAATAAGAAGCAAAACCGAGCAAACTTTTTGTCTCTTTAGGAGACTTAGGCGCTGGCCAATTGGTTATAGCCTCAATCTTTTTAGGATCGGCTTTTATACCCTCACTAGACACAATTCTACCCACATATTCAGTTTCCTTACGGAATAGATGACATTTGGACGGTTTAAGTTTTAATTTAAATTTGCGAAGTCTTAGAAAAACTTCTCGTAAATGCGAACGACATGTGGAAACGGTGTCACCGAATATTATAATGTCGTCTAAGTATACCACACAGTGAGTAAACAGTAGACCGTTTAACATTTCCGCCATCATTTTCTCAAAGGTGGCGGGAGCATTACATAGACCAAAGGGCATTACCTTCCACTCATATAGACCTATATGAGTTGTGAAAGCAGTTTTCTCCCGGTCATCGTGTTGCATCGCGACTTGATGGTATCCAGATTGAAGATCCAAAGTGCAGAACCACTTATTTCCTCCCAGACTATCCAAGCTCTCGTCTATACGCGGTAATGGGTACGCATTTTTCCGCGTCATAGCATTTAACTTGCGATAATCTATACAAAATCGCCACGTCCCATCCTTTTTGGTAACAAGGTGGACGGGCGAACTATAAGGACTTGTACTATCCGTAATGATCCCTGCCGCCAACATTTTGGCAACCTCGTCCTCCAGGGCTTGTGTCTTGGAGTCCATTAGCCTACGGTATGGTATCCTAAAGGGGGCGTTGTCACCGACATCGATATGGTGTTGTACGACATCTGTCCACCCCAGTTTAGCATCCGGTTTCGCGAATATATCGCAAAATTCGAAGAGGAATTCTGCGATTCTCTTTTTATCTTCCGCGTGCTCCAAATGCGTGGCCTCCGCCATGGATAGTATGAAGTCAGGAATTTGCGGCAGGCCCGCAAATTGTGTTCTGTCAACAGGAAAAACCGGTTCTGGGGATCCTCCAAATCCCTCCACGCCGCGTTCTCTTTTGAGTAAGTCGAACACCATGGCGGCCGTAGGACTATTGATGGAACCATGCGATCTGGCCTCAGAGGCGTTGCCAATGACCTGGCCTCGCCGCAAATGCACACAATCGTCTGTAGTGTTACACAGCGGTAACACAGCACCGTCTGCGCCACAAATTAACGCGGGAGCCGCTGTGACTCCCATACAACTGAGTACTTCAGGGTCGGGTTCAATTAAGCACTGACCCTTCCCTTCTATATGTCTGGTTGAAATTAATGCCGCCACCGTTTGGTGCGCATTTAATGTAACATCTTCTGCCAGGCACGCAAGACCGCAGTCTGTTCGTAGCTGACAGTGTGTGACCAAGTTATAAGGTTGCAGAATTTCCAGCAGCCCAGTATGTGGCGAGAGACTGGCTTCGTAAAATGACATCCAATCGCTCCCCAGAATACCATCCTCTGGTATGTCCACTATCAATACAGATGAGTAAAATATCTGATTGGCGATACCCAGCGGGATATCTGTACAACCAAATTGTGGGATTACTAGTCCAGTTACACTTAAAGGCCTCACGTCGGAGACCAAGTTACGCGTATTCAGGTTGAGATTATCAAAGAATCCTTTTCCTATCACGGACATGGCCGCCCCGGTATCAATAAGGAAGAATCCATTGGAGTCTCTAATGTTGATGGGGACATACCATCTTTTCCCATTCAGTGGGAAAATGTTCATGGCGAACTGGTCTCTTTCATCCACGTTGTGTAGGTTTAGTCCAGTTCTCTCTAAAATATAGTCCATACACGGATCAGACTCAGGGCTGCGCGCATTTTGTGCGCACATTGATCGCATTCCAGCCAAGAAAACCTGGCGGACGCCGATAGTACATGTAGACGGTGTAGACACACTGTGCACATTGCACGAATCTGATGGGAGATTGTGCGCAAGGGGTTTAGCACAACTCTCAACAGATGCGCTGGGAAGTTTTCCCCGTACAATAATAGCTGACAACACTTCCGGCGTTGCAGCTGGTACTAATTTAAAAAATCAGTATCGGCTAAGAACTCGGGAGATCCCGATTCATGGTGTACGGCAGCAACAGCGCTATGGTTAGGCGCGAATTGCTTGCCTGTGGGCGCAATTTGCTTGCTCCCATGCACGTTGTTCGTGACAGGGCGCGCGATTCGCGTATTCTCGCGCGCATTATTTTTGCCGCTGGCTGCTTGTAGCCGGGCCAATAGTTCTGGTACATGGCGCGAATTATCGCACCCGTTACGGACTCCATCCACCATAGCCTGTTCTAAGGAACGAGGCTGTGACAAAGGACACTCATACGCCATGTGACCAAAGTCCCGGCATCTAAAACATTCAATTCTCCCGGAATTCCGAGAGCGATTCGGGCGGTTCGGTTGAAACGCCCTTTGCGATCTACCCTGCAAATCAGGGTTAAAGTGTGGACGCCTATTTGGCCATTCACGCTTGTTAGCGTTACCCTGTTGGGTATTCTGTGAAGGGTGCCCGTTATAGGCGCAAATTCCTGTATCCACTGTATCATATGGATTGTCGTACGGCTAGTCTGCCACGGCGGAAGTAATTTCCGCCACCGTGCAGTTACGTGGGGTCATACGCGCTTTTGCCGCGTGATCCCTTAACATTTGATAAATATCCTCCATGGTGTGTCTACCCGGGGACCATTGCTTTAAAATCATGTCGCGTTCCTCCCGGTCGCGCAACCCATGAATGAACACTGCCACTGTTTTGCGCGCGATTAAATCGCGCGACATTCCACATCCTTGTCCAGCTTTTCTGGCCTCAGACTCTAGCATCATCCCGTAGTTGACGGAATTGGCCGAGTCTGACGGACGTTGGAATCTCTTCTCAAAGAGTTCCCATTTCGATAAGGGATCCATTCCCTGGAATTGCCAAGCCAACGCTTCCACCAATTCATCTAAGGTGGCGCAATTATCTTGCTCCCACCTATCCACAGCCAACTGACCTGGACCATCTTGTAACAAGTGGATCAGGCGCGTAAGCGCAGTGGTCTCATTCCACCGGTTCACGGACATCGCCTTACTGAACTTTTCCCACCAAGTCTCCCAGTCTTGGTTTATCCCGTCAAACGGGGGAACTTCGACAGCCCTCACCCTTGCGGGCTGGTACTGCTCTTGCACGCTGATATTTCGGTCGCGCAAATACAGAGATCGGTATACCGCTGAGGCACCGATGCCAGGGGTGATAGTGGATGCCTCCATTACCGCCCGGCGAATGGGTGGGTTCGTCTTTATGAGTTCCCGTTCTGCACCGGTGTACCGGTATGCAGCAAAAGAGTCGGCGCTCGCGTTTTGCGCGCAGCCGTCGACGGGCGCATTTTGCCCAGCTGGAAGGGAGGGAGCTGTGGGCGCACAGCCTGCCGCGTTAGACGCATTTACATTGGCGCTGCTAGGAGGGCCCAGCTTTGCTTGCCGTTGGATTGCTTTTAACACTCCATCAGAAACCCCGGGGTTGTGGTGCGCATTTACATCGCCCCCAGCAAATTGTTGCCATTGGGCATTCAGCTCATTTTCGCGCGTGAGGATTTCCCTCTCGCGCTTTTGTAACGCATTTAGTTGTTCCCGTTGCACGGAATGTTGCGCGGCAGGTATCATGTACGACAAGTCCATGACTGGGGGCGGAAGAGACAGGGTCGGAGTAGCACCCGTCCTCTCTTTCGGAAGGAAAGAGAAGAGGCTGCCTTCCTCACGAGTGACCTGTAGGGACATTTGCGCGCTTTTGGCGGCTTCTGGATTTTGCGCGGGCGCAAATTGTGTATCAACCACAGCTTTTCCAGGAGTTCCTGGATTAGCCGTTACAGTTAGGGGCGAAACCCCGGCAGGTCGGACTGGGTCCGCCATTACAGTAAGGGGGGATACCCCGAGACTTCGAATACTGTCCGAATCCGTTATGGAGACGCCATCCAAAGATTGCGCCTCCCCGTCGCCCTTTTCTCCCCCCGCAGGTGCTGCAGAACGCAAGCAACCGCGGCGGGCGGAAATAGGGCCTTCACCAGGTTCCTTCCGCCTAGCCAGCTCGCCTAGGCGACTGGCTCGTGCAACTACCAAACTAAAAGAAATTCAAATTTCGCTGGTATATATAAAAAAAACCCTAAACAATCTACTAAAATTTATGAAAAATGCTCCGAATTTTGTACGAATAAAAGGATAATGAATAAAAAATGAGCAACTGCAATAAATTAATCGCTCTATGCCCAGATAGAACAATTCCTTGATTTCAGTTATTTTCTCGCTATCACCAACGGTTAATTATAGAAATACACGAAATTTAGAAGATCCTAATGAAAATTTGAACAAAAAGAAAGATGCCGAATAAGAAGGAGATTTAAGAAATACAGGTGAATGAAAGAGTTTTTAGACGTAAATACAGGAAAAAGAGTGAAAAAGCTAGCACGTAACGAAAACCGACCAAACAGTCTGGCAGACGTTGAGACACTGCCCTAATGTTCCAATAACGCTTTCTGACGTCGTCTCCTGTGCCAGCGACGCGCGATGTCGCTAGGTAACGATGGAACTAAGAAAAACATGCGGCTAGCGCAAGCAAACTGCGAAGATTCACTAAAAATAGGCCGGCATTTAATGTCGGAGAACCGCAGCAGCAATTTTAATTTAAAACTCTAACCAAATATAATGCACGTATAGCCTAATATCGGGATAGCTAGTCCACGTCCTGTACGCCTCCTCCAGTCGGAGCGACACAAGGGTACGCCATTCTTGTGCATCTAACGCTCCTCAGGCCACGATTTGCGCCGATGTTTTAACCGCGGATTCAAGGCTCGCCCCTCGCTGGTTATTTAAACTACTAATTAATTAAGGCTAGCCGCAAAATATAACAAGTATACCACATGGGTCAAGTCACCATTCGCAATGATGCTGCCCCGGTACGCCGTAAACTATCAATATCACGTCATGGAACATGAAGACAGTGACCGCGTGTCGCTGTCACAATGCGTACGCGCTGTCACTTCTGACAACACTCCGTTTTTTTTTTTATTAGATTCGCGTATCGAAAGTGAACTAAAAGGTATTACACTCCTTACTAATCCTGGTCACGGCACCAGTTTAACCGTTCGGCTAATCTGCCCCCCGCCTAAGGCGAGCCTAACGTGTTAATGATATGTAATAATTTCCATGTGAAATTCCTGAGCCTGCCGCGGGCTGCTGCGGCTCCTCCTCCCGTCTGCAGGTAGTCCATCGCCGTCGGTGTCCGCCCCGCGCGAAAGGCGGCCAGCCAGAGTTTCATCTACATACGCAATTCGCCGACGAGCGCGCCTATAGGCCTAAAGTTTCCCTACTTCTATAAGTTAGGTTATTTCAACTAGCTGGCTGTCCCCTTCGCATTTCGGTATTAATTGTGTTACTAAATAATTCTAGAAGTACGCGTACGGCTAGGGATGCCGCCGCTGTCACTGATAATCAGTTCTAAGTTAATGTCGTTAATTTCCGCCTTGAAGTAACACTACGTTAAATTCTGTTATAGTCTGTCATTATATTCCCACAGATGGAGTAAGTAACCGCATAAGGCCTACTTAGGCTTAAGGCCCTTAATTACATATAAAGCAATCGAATATCAGGTTTTCTATAGCGGTTAATCCACAATAATACTGGAGGATAGTAAAGAATGCAAGGAACGTCTCCGTCCACCTTCACGAGAGCTCACGACTTTATTCTTACCATAACTAACAAGGATACCAACGAAATATGCATACCTATTTAAGGCGCTACTAACTCCCTTTTCCTCCCGTGTGATTTGATTACCTTGGTTTTAGAATTTAGATAAGAAAAAGACCGAATCTCGGCTGAAATTGACAGAGCGCGAATAAACACGTCTGCCGGGTCAGGCCCCGAACGCCCGACCTCCTTCCGTTGCTTAGCTAGTCGCTAAGCAACGCTTTACCCCCGCGAACCGTCGCGTGCACATGCGGAAGCAATTTGCGCTCTCGTTGGACGAGTGCGCAAATTGCTCAAGGCGAGTAGACACGCCCACTTCATATATATATATATACATACATATGTTAATGCCATTGTACTGCAACTTCACTGCCGTTCACTGAAGGAACCATGCCACTGACCCACCATCTAGCGGGTTGAAACCGAACTATCCTTCGTCACCAGCCTCGCTTTCGAATATACACAGCATCACAGGCAATTCACACTATTCACGCGTGACCTAATTCGGCATCAGAATCAGGCTGAGTATGTGTCGGGTATTGGAAATGGCCATAAGACACTGCTGTGTGCCTATGTGTATGAACTACTACAGAAATTAAAGGAGTAAAATTTGAAGATATTCACTTTTGAAACTATCATATTCATTTTTGCATACCTTTTTTCTTTCTATTGGTCAATTTTCATGAAGATTGAGTGATAATCAGATGCATTTCAGTAGGCGATGTCAACAAAGTCGCTCACCCCAGTTGCCAATATTTTCTTAAATTCAAAATTGCATAACTTTCTTAATATATATATATCTTTTTAATATACTTTAACCCCTTTAAAGGATTCATTAATTTGTAATTACTAACCGTACCCAATAACTTAACACAGATAACTTACACAGATAACTATGCTGACAGTGCTGCATGGTGCATAATACCTCAGACTTGAAGTGGACAACCACATTAAAGTTAAATAATGCGAAAATAACCATGCAAGGGTCACCCAATCTTCGTGAACATTGGCCAATAGATAGAAAACAGGTATGCAAAGATTAATATGGGAGGTTCAAAAATGAATACCCTAACTTTTTAGTGATTTCGAGAGGTATTTGTCGACAAAAAAGTATTTGCATCACTTATCATACAACGGCACCTCGCAGATGCATAAGTGGCCTCGGTCTGGTTTCAACATGGCCGTGGCGTGAATAGTGTCAGTACTGAGAAGTTATGTATATTATATATATTATATATTATATATACTATATTATATATATACTATATTATATATAATATATATACTATATTATATATATATTGGGTATATTATATATATTATATATTTTGTAAATAGTATATACTATATATATTACATATATCATATATATTATATGTATAATACATATATTATATATATTATGTATATTATCTGTATATTATATATAGTATATATTGTGTATATACTATATATAATATATATATACTATACATATTATTATATATATATATATACGGTCCACAATACCCGAGTTGTTGTTGTGTTCTACTATAAGAACAAGTGCATTTCCAGATATGAATTAATGTTCATCTTGACGTAATGTGAAGGTAATATAACACAGGTTTTATAATATACTTGGCCATTTTCACAAGTAGACTCTGTCTGCATTTGCATTCACCTTTATACAACAAATGCGTGAATTGGTCATACAGTAAAATAATTCACAATAGACGAGTTCATAATTCCGACTGCGCATGCGCTGAAAATGGCGTCGACAGCAAAACAAAGGCATATGGCCATTGAGTTTGCCGATATGTGCGGTGCCAAACTTCGATTTTATTCAGAATTAATAGAAACACATAACAACTTGGCATAAACATGGATATGTGCATGCAATATAATGATATAATTAATATATTTAAGACACAACTACCCATAGTTAAGCATCTTAAGCTAAGAAACATACAATTCACAACACGAGAGGGAGCTATATTATGGAACATTATTGGAGTTTGGTGATGTAGTGGATCAAGAGTACAAAGTAGATAAGTATAGCAGTGTGAAATCATAAGTGGTGAACAGTGATCAATGTATCAATAGTAGGGTGAATGAACAATAGGAATAAGTGATCATCAAGGCATCATAAGCAATAGTGAACAGTGTCGATAATCGGTAATCAATAAGGTCATGCAGTGATCAGGGCAGCAGTGGTATAATCAGTAGTTAAGTGGATCATGTAGATCATCAGTAGAGTCAATGGTTTATCGGTACATATAATGAATGTATCAGTACAAGTGATGATCAGAATAAGTAATAGTTGAGTATTTAATGTCGGATCATGTAGATCATCAGTAGAGTCAATGGTTTATCGGTACATATAATGAATGTATCAGTACAAGTGATGGTCAGAATATGTAACATGTGAGTGCATCAGGTATGCGGACAGGTGCTCGGTGTATGTTGGATTTGTGTGCGTATGGGTGTGGACGGTGTAGGAGGTTGTGAGGAGGGGGGAGGTATGGGGAACAACGGGAATGGGAAGGAAGGGAGGGTCAATGGAAGGGTGTGAGGTGGTGTGTTTCAGGCGCGGTCCGGGCCTCAACCCTTCATGTGGCGATGTTGGGTGGGTGGGTGGACGAATTATGTGGGGTCTTGTCGGTGCGCTGTCTGTTGAGAAGTGGGCTGAGCGGGAAGCGCAGGGGAGTGTAGGGGCAGGGGAGGGTCTGACGTCAGAGGGGCGCTGGTTCCCGGTTGTGGGGGTAGTGGCGCCATCTGCAGGGCAGTGGGGGAAGTAGGGAAGGCAGGGCGGCGGTGTCGCCGCCTGTAGGGAGGTGGATGAGTGAGAAGGGGAAGGGCGGGGAGGAGGACAGAGGCAGTGGGGGAGGGGAGGGCCAGCTCCGACTCGGTCTCGAATTACCCATATTACCGAAGTAATATGCACAAATCGCTCACAAAGCAATCACTGAATTAGGATCATGTTCACATCACCATTTTAAATTCTTGTTCTGAATATTAAAATATCAAATGTGTCAACATAACTTGTTTCAAAGAAATATATAACCAATGTCTGATTAACCCTACACATGTCCTATCCCTATAGATGTGACTAACCATAGGATATAAATAAAACCATGAATAAAATGAGTAAAACTGAATCGGGCTATAGTTCTAACACTAGTCTGAGTGACCAGATTTGTCTACATCTAAATGCAGATGGCATAATATGTGCTGATTAGCTTGGTGTAAATGCAATCCTAAATAAAAGATTCACATCTTAATTTATTATATATATATTTTTAGTCGGTATTCTGTTTCAAACATTAGCTGAAATGAGCTGAACCTAACAGATTTCATAGCAGCAGTCAATGTTTTAACATGAGCCATGTGCTTCACGTGGGTTTGTTTTGCTGTGCAACATCCCAGAATGCACCGTGCGGCTGGAATTACAAACCTGTCTATTGAATAGCAGTTCATATATATGAGACTGTCTCAAAAGGTGCTAAGGAATATGGGACAAAACTTTGTCCATTGTAACGATCAACACACTATCTACCTATGCATTTACTCAGGATAAACTGATTTGTTTTGTACATGGTGTTTCATAATCCCAATAGAATACATATTGATTTGAAGCAAATGTCCTTGTGTTTTCAGGGAAACCGTTTCTGTGCTGTTTTGTGTCAATCGTTACAATGGACACAACAAAAAGAGTTATCACCTTTTGAGACAGGCTCATATATGTAAACATATATGAATAAAGCTACATTGTACATAAATGACTAAACACATGTCCGAGTATATTTGCTTGTAGATAGATATGAGGAGTTCAGGCGCAAAACACCGTAAACACCAATCGACAAATTGAGATAAACATCGGAGTCAAACCTTCAAAAGGTTCATTTTTTACATTCCAATTTTTTTTGTTCATTGGTCCATGACCATTTCATCACAAGCAAAGTGGAATTAATGAGAACTAAAATTACCATCATGTAAAAAATCTGTCATTTTAATACAATTTTGGATTGGCGTTTACAAGGTTTTGCACCTGAACTCTTCATATGATAGTTGTAATAGTTCTTTTTAATTTGCTATACCTTTCAGGTCATCCACTCAGATATTATTACACATTTCGTCTCTGGACTAAAACTATATTGTGATTGTGTCTTAACTTACAGATTAACATACAGATCCTCGTCTGGCTGATCTAGGCCCTATTGAACCTCTAATGCTAGCTCGCTATGGCAAAAAAGAACCTTTTTTTTTGCGCACATATGGAGGTCGATGGTGCCCTGAAGTCATATAATTGTGGGTGTCCTCTCCAATGTCTATCCAGCCTTCTCCTGTGTGGCGGGTCTCAGTTCATAGAATAGGTTGACAGAGGATGTAATAACAAAAATAGGATCTATGGAAAATGTGCAATTTGTCCTCAGGATGTACTGGTATGAAGTAGTTTTTTTGTTATGGTAAATGAAAAATCTTTATCCTTGAAATTGTAAATAGGTCATATCATGGTTTCATTGTACATCGCATTAGAATGGCTCCTGCTATTGAGGATGCTCTATTAAAGTTGCATTATTATCGTTGTTATTATTACCAAAATGTATACAATTTGGCAGCTTTCACTATTTAACGTGACTATTGAGAGGAGAGCGGTAACTATGATAACATGATCATGATGACAATATCAGCAGACTGATCAGAGGATGCACTTTTTGTTTTGTCAATCATATGGGAAAGCTCAAATTATGTACACTGTATTATGAAACTGAATCGATATGTGGTGTTTTCTGTGGCGGACTGGTTAGAGTGTTTGACTTTTTTCTAGGTCGGACACCTAATCTGAAGGTCAGTGGTTTGATTCCCTATGCCCCCACCTCTGCCAATTTGGATTTCCACCGCTGTATATAACTTACAGCGTCATCAGAGGGCAGTTGCTCTCATACCATGTCTATGTGGTGTGGGAGCTAAAAAATCCCTGGGCTGATAAAAGTGTAGGCGCGGGTTTTCTCTCAACAAACTGTCTAATGGTGAGAACAAGTCTATTCAGACTTATCCATGATAGGCAGTATAAATCCTCAAGGAAAAAAAAGAAAGAAAATGTTAGCTGACCTGATATCCGCAACTCTGTCATCATATGGCCTCAGATGTTTCCAGGACGTAAAACACCATACGTATCATGATTAAAGATGATGCGGCGAAAGAATTACAAGAAAGTGGTGGTGCATGTAAGGAGAGAAAAAAATGTAATCAAGAAAACATTAGCGAAAGGCCTAAGATGAAATAATGAAAATAAAAACAGATTTGTTTTGTTTTAATGTAAGCTGTAGAAAGGTGTGTGTGTGGTGGAAGGATTCCTCAGGCAATCAGCTCGCCAGGAAGTGGGGCAGCATAGCCTGGGATGGGGGTTGTTCCGATAGATGGTTGGGCAGGAAATGCACCAGCCAATCAGGAGATCCTGCCTAGGTAATCTGGCATGGGGACGTGGGGGGTGAAAGGTGGAATCATTTATAGTACTGTGCTGAATCAAACGTAATTTTAAAATTGCAACCATTTATATATTTGTTTCAATATTTGTTGAAGAACCATTCTCTGTGAGTTATTTATAGTCAAAGAATGTCGATAGATGAGAGGTTCGACCAACTCCCATGCAAATCGGTTAACACAGACTCTGTCTCTGGTGGCGTCTCTCGCAGTCATTACTGAGCACTTCAATTTAAAAGGGTTGGTTAAGTGATATGTGATAAGATTCTTTCTGTGACACTCTGTAAGATTATCCATTACTTCCAAAATATTGAGAATTATTGTTTTAAACCTCAACAATAACCCTAAGCTACAAATAAATGATTATTAAAACAAAATAGCCTACTCTTTAAAAAGAAATATAAGCAAACACTGATTGACGACATAGCAGTCTAAATGCATAACTGTTATCAAGGTTCTTTTATAGTGTTTCTTTTCTTCACAATATTTAGACATCTGTTAAGGCATATATAACTGGGATTGTAATCAGGTCAAAGCTCGGTTATTTTTTAATCACAATTTTAAAAGCACCGGAGAAGCACAGTGATCTCAGATTCACTGAGCTTGCCAGTTTTGACAGTTAGACTGTTCTGTCCACAACACATTTCTTTCCTGATCTGGATGGTTTCTGGAGATTGCAATAGTGGAGTCAACTACAGAACTATTATTTTCAATTCATGGGTATGTTTATTTAACAAGGACTTCACTCTTTTATCTTTTTGAAACTGTAAACAGATAAACAAATAGCATCGCATTGTTATAAGGCCTATGCAACACAATCATTTCAGGTGTTAGCGTCGACACCATTTCCAGTCACATAGGCATAGCTTAAAATGGCATTTTTATTTCAGAGTTACAGTTTTTTGAGTACATAAATATGCGAGTCAATTTCATATATAATTTTCTATCAGTTTTTAGTTCTGCTATGTTCCGATGCCAACTGCCAATTTGAACCAATTTAGCCTATGTTATTCTACCTCATACTTCCTTTTTTGACGTCACATAATTGGTATTTTTAAAGGGACCAGCTCTAGGTCGCTGAGAGACGACCCGTACTCCGACAAATGCTCTCCAAGCATTCATTTGCCTGTTTTCAGTTTATGCAACTACATAGATGTGGGGGGAGAGTGCTGACATTGCTTGCCTATGTTGTGTTTTATTTAGTCCAGCAGCACTGACACTTTTAGACAACCATATAGAGAAATAAATGTTAGAAATTGCAATCTAAAATAATAAATATAAAGTTCAAATGTTTATTTATCATAACCAGCTTCCTTTTATGTGAATAATTGATTAAATCATGTAGATTAATAGACTTTAAAAGTTGAATTGAGAGCTTTCTGTGGCTGCAATCTTGGTGGTTGCCATGGCTTCCGCTGTGTGTTAGGAACGCCTCTAAGTCATGTGATCGGAGAATCCCACCTATGATGTCATTCATACATCACAGACCTCAACTCTCCTCCCACATGTTTAGTGGCATGAACTGAACAAACTAAGCAAAGGTATGTTTGGAGAGCTTTTGATGCTGGATTTGTTTGTATCTGGGTGAGGTATAGCCGGCGACTTTAAATTCCAGTTCACATAACCAAACATGTGTTAGGAGCGTGCAAATAAGTGCCAAGGTCAAAGCACAACCGTTCCAGTTTCTGTTTCTGTTGTGGAGGTTTGTGCTATTTACGTGTGTTTTGACAAATTAAAAATGGCCATTTATAATCAATCAATCAATAGTTCCATCCTCTAGTCGAGGGTTGGATGCAATGGTTCTCCACTTGTCCCGATGTTGTGCTGTTCTGATAGACTGTGAATAATTCAAGCCTGTCCACTGTGAAATATTTGTAAACCATGATGTTCTTGGTCTCCCTCTCCCTCTGCTGCCATTCACCTTCCCTTCCAACAATGTACGGTATATTGAACTCTGACGAATGATGTGGCCAAAATAAATAAGTTTCTTTGTCTGTATAGTGGCAAACAAGCTTTTCTTATTTTTAATTTTTCTGAGAACTTCTTTGTTGGTGATCTTCTTTGTCCATGATATTTTCATCATCCTTCGATAAGTCCACATCTCAAATGCTGCTAAACGTTTGTACATTTTCTTAGAGATTGTCCATGTCTCTGCCCCATACATTAGAGTAGACCACACATAACACTGAAGAATACGCTTCCTTGTTTGTATTAATATCTTACTTGATGTTAACACTCTATTCATTTTGGAGAATGTTGTTCGGGCTATTGTTATCCTTCTTTTAATTTCTTCCTCACATCTCCCATCATTTGTAATCTTTTGTCCGAGATATATGAATTCGGATACTTGTTCTATGTTTGTGCCATCTATGGTTATATTGACATTTGGTTTATCTGTCTTTTTACTTATAACCATTGTTTTGGTCTTCCTGGCATTCATCTTCATGTTGAATAGTATTCCAGCTTTATTGATTCTATTCACTATATCTTGTAGGTTTTTCTCACTGTCTGCTAGTATTACACTGTCATCGGCATATCTAAGATTGTTGACGTTCATGCCACCTATTGTCACTCCCTTGCAATCTTCAATGTGTCTGAAAATCATTCTGTGTTACATTGCTTACTATGGGTAAATACTTGGTAGGTTCCCCTTCCTTTCCAAGGTGACTGGCCACTTACTCATCTTTGTCAGAGTGTGCCCTGATGAGCCACATCATCTTGCTGTTACACCTTCAAAGCTATTGATCTTCTAACTCATCTGCTGCTCCAGTCTTCATGCACTTGAAGGGGTGACATCCCCTGACCACACCAACAAAGTTGATGTGCACCGCACTTAGTTTAGGCCGACAATTGAGTCGGTATGGCCGCTGGTGTGCACTACCAACTTCTGGTCTTCCCATAAATGGGACTAGCCGCACGGCAGCGGGGGTTTTAAATCAGAGTTTACCTTCTCCTAGATGAGCAGTCAGCCAAGATTGACGAGCCCCACCTGCCCGAAGCATCTGGTTTTGAGGCGCCAGAGATCCGCCTTTGCCCCTTCTCCCGTCAGTAGAAACAGTTTCGCCTCGTGAAGGCCGGGAGTTGGACTTGGTTATCAGAGGCTGTTTGATACGCATGCCATGAGAAAGTACTTTATAGGTAGTGAGAGCTTATCCTCACTATCACTTCCGGCAATAATAACCTTGAAACCCCATATCAAACATTTATAATATAAGATTAATATTCCAAATATGATGTGTTGAACATAGACACTGTTCAGGGACAATCAATGTGAAGATGATTAAATTTGGATCCGTGAATATGCAGGATTTAGCGTTGTGCCACCTGAACATACATCACTGGCTATACACATGCACATGGTGGACAGCATTTGCCATATCTGACCATCCTAGTTGACACCCAACGTCTGTAAATGTAGATGATTGACTGCAAACTGGCGCGGATTAAATATGAATCGCCATGCACACACACACACACACATACGCACACACACGCTGGTTGTCCGGTTAGAGGTCACCCTTTGGGGCCGGGACCGCCCAGGTGTGGGTTTCGCACGCTTACAGTCTGGAAGTGCCTGAAATTGCCCGCAATCGGGTAGCACTTGATTTCTGAGATGATCTACAATTTTTCACTAAAACATTTCTAGAAATGCAATTCAACTACAGGTGTACCCGGGCTGTAAGCATTTGGAACTTGTGGGCGCACCCGGCTCGCTCCGGGCCCCAAATGGGTGAATGAAACTGGAAACTATGTAGTATATAATACTACCAAAAAGGAAAATGTCACACAAATACCATACAAGGCTTAGCACCAAGAGTAAACGCCACCACTACACTCATGCAATCTCTCTGTACACGTCTGTACTAAGGTTAGCGTGTACACAGTGGCAGCTGGGTGAGGTGCTGTCGTCACTATCCCTACAAGCAGGGGCTGTGGTGACTACCGGCACTAGGGGATATTACTTTCCATCGCCTCCAACAGGGGCGTATAGGGTGAGCGGCTAGGGTACCTGTGCTAGTTGCATCGTGGCCCCACATCTGCAGAAATTAAGCCAAGGTTATTTATTTAGTCAAAGAGCGGGCGAAAAAGTTACAGGGAATCTCAGTGGATAAATGTGCTGTTGATACAAAGCGATCCTGGACTACTGACTCTTCAAAATAATGTATATATATACACATACATATACATATATATAATATATATATACATATATATATATACATATATATATATACATTTACATAACATATACATATATAATATACATATACTGATATACTTTTCGATTATATATATATATACATAGATATACATAGATAGTCATATACATGTACATCTATATATTTACATGTATACAGTACATATATATGCATATATACATATATATACATATAAATACACATAACTACGTATACATATATATATATATATACATGCACATACATACATATATGCACATATATATGTGTATTATAATAGCAATTATAATTATATAAATAACGGAGCCACATACAGGTTGTATTGTATTTATTACTGTCCGCATTTGCTATTTACTGAATTGGAGTCGCGCGCCAACCTCCCTTGGCACGCGCGCCTATGGGGCGCCACCTGTATTGCGCCATATTGGATTCACTTCCCACTGAATTTCAATTGGAGCAGACGTGTGTGTCAAGAGCTCAGTATGTATTGCGATTTGTGTGGTGCGTCGCACAAGACAGACAAATGCAAGAAGAAAGGTCGTAAAGGAAAGAAGTTGGTATCGACTAGAGTTACACATGCTCCGTCTCGACAGACAGGTGATAGTTTGAAAGACTCGAGGGAGAGTTCACCTGAAATTCTAAAGAGAATGTCGTCACTAACGCTCGACGAACAGGAAACTGCACTTTTGAGAGAGATAAAAGACATGGAATTGGAGGAGCGAGTGCTACAGTTGCAAGAGAAGCGAACAATCATGAGAAGGAGACGACTGGAGCGACAGCAAACAAGCGAGGACGAGTTGGGGAAAGAGACGACGACTGCGGCGGTGACCTCAACAGAGCGAGCGGGGGCACCCATGACAGACGAATGGCCGCCGGCAGCGACAGCCGGTGCATGTGCAGGGACGGCAGTGAGCGGCAAGGACACACATTCAAGCTACGGTGTGTCGAAACCTCGACACAGGTCGCGAACAAGACGGCGACGAACGCCGTCTGATTCGCGGAGTCGAAGCAGCAGTAGTAGTCGACGACTTCGAAGTAAGTGGAGTATCAGAAGATTCGCTGTATTAGGAAAAGAAGTAAGAAAGCTAAGGGGGTATGGGCATTGGTAGGCATGGTAGGCCTTCCATGCCTTAACCGGGCAGTAGGGGAAGAGGGGTGTGGCAGGGACCAGCACCTGGTAGGATTGGCCGGGCCTCCATCTTGTTTTGGTCGACCTCACTGTGATGGTGAGGCCCGTGGGGGTTGTGCGGATGTCTCGGGCCGCCAGGGTGTGTCCTGGGTCATCCCGCGCTCCTGTCTGTAGGAGGTTTCCCTGGCGCAGCACGGTGTAGTAGCCTATTAGGAGGGCAGCTTTAAGCACTCGTGCTGTTGGGCCTGCGGTTGACAGGTAGTTGATGACTTGCTGTAGGTCTGGTGGGTTGAGAGGCGGTGCCTGTGTGGGTGTGTGTGCTGATAGTCGTTGCACCCCTCGCTTCATTAGCGTAACAGGGTAGGTGCTAAATGCTGATACATTCCCACCGAAGAGCTGGATCCATGTCTTGGCCCCACTTATGTAGTTGAGGACCGCCCCTGGTGTTGAGAGAGATTCTTTTAGGTTGAGGATGTAGGCCAGTAAGTCGTATTGTGTTGGTCCTAGTGGGTCGATGTTGTATGTCGCTGCGAAGTGGAGGTAGCGCTTTGCCTGTGCCGACTTGTTTCTCCAGGTTCCCGCTGTGAGGCCAGCGAAGTAGACTTGGAGTATTCGTTCGTGTAGGTCATCGGGGTATCCTGGTGAGAGAGAAGCAAATACGTTCTAGCGAGCCAGGATACTACAAGCCAGTTGTGAATACATTGGTAAAGTCTGGTATTACTTCAGTTATTGCTAGTTGGTTACATATGTCTGCTGCTATGGCACGAGCATTGCGGTCGGTTGTTCGTCGACTTAGGGCATCCGCGAGGATCAGCTCCTTTCCTGGTTTGTGGCGTATGTCTATCTCACAGGAGTTGGTTGCTGCGAATAGCCATATTTCACGTGCGCAGGCTGTGAGGACGGGGTCCTTCCCCTTACCGTTGTTGAGTACTTGTTGGCTGGCAGCATTGTCAGTGTTTATTATTATCACGCACTCGCTTGGGTTTGGGGGGGCGAGGGTCCTGAGTGCCGTGATAAGGTTGAACGCCTCGAGGTGTGCGATGTTGTTTGTGCTGTGGGCGAGGTCGTCTGGGTATGCTTGTCCATAGTAGGTAGTCGGTGAGTGGGCCCCTCCTCCGGTGAGTGAGGAGTCGCACTCTATCGTCCATGGTATGCGTGGCTCGGTTCGGAGGAGAACTAGTCCATTGGATCGTTCCGCGAATTCGAGAAACCAGCGGATGTCGGCCCGCAGGTCGTCTGGTACTTCTGTCTTCCCCACGAAGGGCGCTTGCCTCAGCGCTGCGTGGATCCTCGCCATGAAGCGTCTTGCAGGGGTTACACATCTCGCGATGTGTTGTAGCCGACCTGCAAGTTGTTGTAGGTCTCGTCGTGTTGCTTGTCTGGGGGCGTTCCACTTTCCGCACTCGGTGAGTGTTTCCGTTAGCTTTTCGGGGGGTATGGTTACTTGCATATTTTTGGCATCAATCTTGAAGCCTAGCCACTCTATTGCTTTGGTAGGGGGAGTGCACTTGGCTGGGGACATCTGTAGTCCGAGCTGGGATGTTATGTCCATGCAGTCCATGTATGCTAGCTCCGCTTCGTGTTTTGTGGGCGCGACGCCCACGAAGTCGACCAGGTAGCAGTGGACGAAGTGCCCCCTCTTCCTGAGTAGATAGACGATCGCATTCGTCGTCCTTGCGCATGCCATTGAGGAGGTGCGACAGCCGAAGGGCGGTGCAATGTCCGTATAGTATTTCCCATCTACTGCTATTCCAAGCAGCGGGGTGGAGAGGGGGCAGGTCCGGAGCTGCCTGTATGCCCTTGCGAGGTCGGCGCACCATAGGTAGCTGGTTGGTCCGATCCTGGCGACTTCGTCGGCGGCGTCCATTACATTGGGGAGGCTGTATGTGCACTGGCGCCCTTGGTAGTGCCCTCGCTTGATGCCCGAGTTTACACTCTGTCCTCTGGGCTAAGCTGAGGTCCACTATGATCCTCCTCTCGTTTGAGTTCTTCTTGGGGCGTGTCATGATGGGGCTGACCTGTGCCCATGGGGTGAAGGGTGGCTCTGCAAAGGGGCCCAGGAGTGCGCCGTGCCCGAGCTCTGACTTAACGTATTTCCGTACTGCTTCGAGCTGGTGTGGGTCGTTAGTGTGGTTGGTGAGTGTAGGGGTTGGCGGGCTGTCAGCGATGTAGTCCGCCGGCCAGCCATACTCGAGGTAGTCAACTATCTCTTTGTCGTGGTAGTCGACTAGTAGACGTCTCCACTCGGTTATGTTGAGGCCTGAGGGGACTGGGAGCCTGGCTCCCATGTAGTTTGGAATGCCCGTCTTCCTCACTTGTTCGTAGATGTTCATATATCCACGGTGGTTGGTCCATTGTGACCTGGCCGTGTGTGGCCAGATGTCGTGTAGCGTTGGTCTGTAGTCTATCGGGGATTTTAGTGGGAGGACATCGTATGAGTATTCTTTCTTATTGTCAGTTGGGTGGCATAGTTCGTTGCTGCTCACTCGCTGGCGTTTATGTTGGGGTGGTGCTCCATCTCCTGCTGAGACCCGGTGGGGTGTGTCGGTAGCGGCGGCCGTGTTGTGGTCGCCCATGCCGGTGTGGGCGTGGCATGGTGGGGGGTGGGTGGCCATTGTTGTTGACATCCCGTGGTCGGCCATTGCTGCTACATCCCTGTGGGCGGTGTGGGCGCCGCCATCTTTGTTGATGACGTCACCGAGGTGGCTGCTGGAGTGTGCCTTCCTGGCTGTGGCAGTCGGGTGGTGGTGGCCGCCATCTTTGTTTGTTCTTGGGTTGGTGATGGTGCTGGAGTGTGCCTTGGTGCCTCTGGCCATTGGGCCGTCGGTGTCAGCACCTGCTTTTATGCTGTCATGGCCGCTTGTGAGGGCACCGGTGGCGCCTCCTGGGTTTATGTTGCTGCGGTCATTAGCAGTATTTGTTTCATGAGTGTCGTGTTGGTCGCATTCAGTGCAACTTTCACTATCACTGTTCATGTCATGGTCAGTGTCACCTTCATTGTTGCATGCACTGTCGCCGCCAATAACACAAGCAATATCACAATTAGCACCACATACGCAATTCGCATCACAATCGGCCTGACTCTTGGTATCATATGCAGTGCTAGTTTCATGTTCACAGTTCATGACAAGGTTATTGGTTGTAGGGTGTTCGCGTTCACTACTGTGGTTGCTGTGGGTGTCAACCATGTTGCGTGGTTGTATCCTCCAGGGGGCTCCCCGCCTCACGTTGGGTGGGGCTGGGGTGGCTTGTTTGTTGTCGTCACCACTGCTGTTATTTTGCTTCTCGGCCTCTGAGCGTATCCTGTCGCGGACGGTGCGGGCCCGAGCTGTTACGTCAGCGGGTGTTGCGTCTACCCATTGTTCATGTGGAAGTGCATTTATTTTCACGTGATTATTATGAATGTCACATACCGTGTGTTGGTCATCGTGGTCATTGTTTTCATTTATGGGCTCCTCTTTCGCCTGGTTGTACGCGATCGTGGAGCCGTCTAGCAAAAACCCTGTGTTGCTTGGGCCGTTGAGTCTGAGTTTTTCCTCTCTTGGAAGCGCTTCTTGTTTAAGCATGCTCGTTCTTGGTGAGGGTTGGTGCGGTGATATTTGTTAGCACACCATCCGCAGATGTGCGCCTTGCGGTCGGGGTGTTGACCGTGGGAGGCAGTGAACCCACAGTCGTTACCCCAGTTCCAGAGGTGGCACGGCTTCCCATCGGTCTCTTTGTTGTATTCTGTTTTGTTATCACTGTTGTTTGTCGTTGGCGTGTTGGTTCGTCCTCCGGAGTACGCCGCCCGGTGCTGGTGTTTGGCGCCAAGTCGTGTTCCTACAGCACAGGCGTCCCTCTGGACGTCCTTTATTGCATATTGGTCGGCCCATCCGTGTGGGAGCCGGCCATCATCAATCATGCTAAACACACACTCTGACCACAGCCTACAGGTCTCCCACTCCCATGTTGCCGCCATAGTTGCTAGCTGGTGTTGGTGCTCTAACATCGGCTCTTTCCAGGCATATGGGACTGCGGCGTCTTTCCTCATTCTGAACAACGCTGCGAAATACTCGTGCCATGTAGCTTCAGTGACCCCTACTTTCTCGCGTTTCTCTCCATGGATGACATACATATGAGGTTGGAATTTTGGTTTACCTCGTTTGCGTCCGAGTGCTGAACCTGCTGCCGCTAGTAGTTCGTTGATCACATCTGCTCTGTCCGTGTCGAGCTCATCGTCATTGGTGTCGTGGTATTGTCCATAGTCGGTGTTCTCGTCGTCGGAGTATGCGTATGCGTCTGTGAATTGCACGTTGTTTGGTTGGTGCTGGAGTGCAGCGGGGACCATGCCTCGCTGCTGCCTCCTTGGCATGGGCACCGGCCCCTGCGCCGGTCCTGCATGTGGTTGTGACGGTTGGGCCGTTAGCAAGCTTTGCCGCCTCGGGGCACGTGGTGTGACCGTGACAGTGTCGGTGTCACTTATCCGCACGCCTGGTGTTGTCTGGGGTTGGTGTCTCCTTCCCATGTCTGTCGTGCCGATCTGGTCGATGCGTGCGTTCATCGTGGCAAGGAGGTCCGTTTTTGTTGCTGTGATGTCGGTCCTAATGTCGGTCCTTAGGTCCAATATTTGGCTCGCCATGGCTGCCTGTATAGCTTCCAGTATGCCATCGGCGGGTCCGTTAGAGCTGGCAGCCGCTCTCGGTTGGTTGTGTTCGTCGTGTTGTTGTTCGTCGGTTGGCTTTTCGGTTACGGGCCTCGTGTCTGGTGATTTGTTCCTTGGGCGGCCCCGTGTTTTAGGTGGGTTGTTGGTGTTGTTCTTTGCCATGTTCTTAGTTGATTTGCGTGCTGTCGGCATTTCGTTGCGTTACGTTGCGTTACGTGGAGAAGATAGGCTTGAGGAGTTGTCCGGTTGACGTCTGGAGGCGAAGTGCGGGCCGTGGAGGTGGTTTGGTTCAAATCGGGGGGGGAACTGAGAGGCTTGTTGTAAGTGGGAAGTGTGTGGGTGTCACTCAAGGTGGCGCCACCATGGTCCTATGGCTGGGGTGGTTAGTTAGTTGGGGTGTGTGGGTGTAGGTGGCATCTGTGTCGTGGGTGGGTGGGTCCCGTCCCCGCCTGCTAATTACTCATGTTACTAGTAACATGCACAATGTTAGCAGTGAATTGCATGCTAAGCATGAAGTTAATTACTTGCGGCCAATTACTAGGGGGGTTACATGTGCGGTGTCCGTGAAGGAAATAGTGGGCGTACCTGGCCAGGTTCAAAATACGCTGAGCATGCAATTGACTAATTGTACTCAAGTAGAGCCAAAGGGTGTGAGCCAAGTTAACTATAATACCCCCAATGTCGTAATGAATGGAGTTGCAGGTGCTATTGATACCCAGACAGTAGGTCAAAACATAATAAATAAGCAAATGAATGAAAATTATGCTATTAAATCTGAGGTATCACAAATAAATAGTCAAGTCAGCAGAATATGGCAATGTTGGATTAAGCATAGCAGTAGTAATGAAAATGACATGTTATATGTTAAGACATTAATGGACGAATACAATTGTTGGGATTTTTATATTAAGGAATTTCCCCACAGTAAACCATTTGTAATTCGGGTTAATAGTGACTGTATAAACGGTAGATGCAAATGTAGGCATTATATAGCAGGCAATCAGATGCAGCTTAAACCTTGTCGTTTCATTTGTGAGATGTTTATAAGAGGTGATACCGATCCTGATTGGGTCTATATTTTGTGGGGGGTAGTTTTTGGATTCCACGTTACCAATATCGACTGTACAGTGGAATATGAACCTGCATTTAAAAAGATCGGTAACACGCTTTATAGAAATATTATTACACAGAAGTTATTGTTGGAGTTGAACCAACATATGATTACTTTAACAGATGAAGCACCTCAATGCGTTCACAACATTTTTTGTATCCCTAAGGAAGGGGGTGGGCGAGGAATAGTGGACTGCAGCAGGCCAAAAGATAAATCTATTAATAATTGCATGGAGAAGGTAGCTTTGAAGTTCAGTTATAAGAGTGTAGATGATGTCGTTGATATCATGGAGCAGGGGGACTATTTGGCTACTGTAGACTTAAAAGATGCATATCGTGCTATTCCAATTCACCCGGTAGATAGACCTAGGCAAGAGTTAATTTGGGATTTTGGAGATGGAAAGGGTCCCGTATGCTTGTTGGACAATAGACTTTGTATGGGATTGTCCTCAAGTCCATTTGTTTTTTCGAAAGTTTCGGATTTTATAGTGAGAGGTGTAGTGAGAGAGGGAGTGAGTCGTATAGTAAATTATCTAGATGATTTTTGTGTCATCGGTTCGACTTACAATGATGCTATAATTTGTCAAAATAAATTGATTAGTCTTCTTAGAAGGCTAGGCTTCTATATAAGTTATAAGAAGCTAATTAGTCCCAATACTAAAATTAGATTTTTGGGAATATTAGTGGATTCAGTAAAGCTGGAGTTGACGCTTCCAAAAGATAAGTTAGATAAGTTAGGTAGAACTTTGGAGTCCTTCAGAGGGAAAAAGAAAGAAAAGAGGAAAAAGTTGGAAAGACTAGCGGGATTGTTAGCCCACTGCGCCAAGGTAGTGCGTGGTGGGCGAACTTTTTCTCGTCGAGTATACGACTTAATAAATACAGTAGCTCGTCCATACTATTAAGTTAGGTTAAATTCCGCATTCAGAGAGGACATAGACTGGTGGAGTCGATTTGCCAAGGAGTTTAATGGTAAGGCTTTGATGTTGGGAAAGTTTTCAACAGTAAAGTCAGTTTATAGTGATGCGAGTAAATGGGGATATGGTGCTATGCACGATATTGACTGGTTAGTAGGATGTTATGACAGGCAAGTAGATAAGCAATTGCAGAAGATAGTTGGTCACCACTATGACCAGCCTGAGACCAAAGTGTTGGACGCCCATATTAATGTGCAAGAGATGTGGGCGGTATATGCGGCGGTGGAGAGATGGGCACCCGGATGGCAGGGTGATTCCATTGTTATGGTGACGGATAGTGCCACAGTGGAGTCGGCGTTAACCACAGGAAGGTCGAAATGCAAGTTAATAATGCATTACATAAGAAGACTATTTTGGTTATCCATAAAATATAACTTTGTATTTACCGCAGTACACATTGCAAGTGAGTCGAATGTTATAACGGATGCGTTGAGTAGATTGAATGATGGTTATATGCAAGATGTCATATATAAAGCAGATTGTAATAGATGTTTATGCTGTATTAGTTTATTTGAACGGCCATTTTCTTTGCAGGGGTCGATAGACTTAAAGATGAGCAGAAGGAATACCAGCTAAAATCCTACGCTCCTAACTCTGTGACGGCTAGGGAGGTACAGGTGAATAAATATCTGAATTTTGTAGAGGAGTTTTCGGAAACGCACGCTCCCATCCCATGCAATTCGTCACAGGTGGCGTTATATGCGACCTGGCTGGCTAGGACGTTGAAGTATTCCTCAATTATTAATTATCTCAGTGGCCTTAATTATTTTCTTAAGAGGAATGGGGCAGTACCCATTGATTATTCAGACTTTGTGATCTCTTCTACATTGCGAGGAATTCGGAGGGAGTTGGGTGATGCACCTAAGCAGGCCATGCCATTATTGCCAAATATGTTAAGATGTATTTTTTCTCAATTATCGACTAGTTCGGGTCATATTGCTTGGCGGGCGGCCGTTCTTTGTAGCTTCAGGGGATTGCTGAGGAAGTCGAATGTAACTTTTTCAAGAGCCATGCTCCGTAGGAAGGACTTTAAGATCTACCCATGGGGGATGATTTTGAAGGTTTGTAAGTCAAAAACAATTCAGTTTTTGGAAAGATCATTAATCATTCCAATAGCTCGGTGTGTAGAATTGGAGTTATGTGCAGTCCATTGGACGGAAAAGCATTTTGAGGATAGGCCGGCCGTGGGGGATGATTGGGCTTTTTTGTTGCCAGATGGGAAGGGAGGTAATTATTGGACGCACGTATTTATCAATGTGTGGGGCCTCGTTGGAAGAGATAGGTACAAGAGGAGACTGGAGTAGCAATGCGATTTTTGAGTATCTGAAAACTCCTCTGACTACAAGGATAATGAATGACATGAGGGTGGCAGCAAGGTTAGCTGGTGAAGTTAATTGAGTTGGGTTGGGGACCTGAAGATTTTGGGCATATTTATCAGTCCTGCCAGAGACTAATAAAAATAGTACTCAGCCCAACTCATGATTTGTTACCTTCTGTCGCAGTGACCTTTATGTGTATTATAATAGCAATTATAATTACATAAATAACGGAGCCACATACAGGTTATTGTATTTATTACTGTCCGCATTCGCTATTTACTGAATTGGAGTCGCGCGCCAACCTCCCTTGGCACACGCGCCCCATAGGCGCCACCTGTATTGTGCCATATTGGATTCACTTCCCACTGGATTTCAATTTTGTTGGTGGGCATATTTATCAGTCCTGCCGGAGACTAATAAAAATAGTACTCAGCCCAACTCATGATTTGTTACCTTCTGTCGCAGTGACCTTTATATATTATATATGTACATATGTACATATATATATATATTGGTTGTTTGTTTGTTGTTGTTTTATGTCCTAGCAACATCTAAGGTCATATCAGGACGGGACATATATATATATATATATGAATATATATAGGCCTACACATATACACACATATATACATATATATATATAATATATACATGTGTCAGTGAGAGAAATAAGCAACATTTTTCACTTGTTCACAGGACAAGTCTGGTGTGATTTTACTTGTCTGACTGAATTTTCACTTTTCCTGCATTTGACATCTGCATATACATGTATTTAATATATATAATAATCTCATTTGACTCAGACAAACAATCACATATATATGTACATATGTACATATATATATATATATTGGTTGTTTGTTTGTTGTTGTTTTATGTCCTAGCAACATCTAAGGTCATATCAGGACGGGACATATATATATATATATATATATATATGAATATATATAGGCCTACATATAAACACATATATATAATATATACATGTGTCAGTGACAGAAATAAGCAACATTTTTCACTTGTTCACAGGACAAGTCTGGTGTGATTTTACTTGTCTGACTGAATTTTCACTTTTCCTGCATTTGACATCTGCATATACATGTATTTAATATATATAATAATCTCATTTGACTCAGACAAACAATCAAGCTTTATTTCGAACACTGCATACATATATACATATACATATATACATATATACATATATACATTATATAACAAACATATATAGCATACACATAATGATCTATACAGTATACACATATATACCATATGCATATATACACATATATACAGATGTATAATTATGTATACCTATACATATATGTATACCTATATATTTACTCATATATGTATATCTACACACACACATATATATATATATATGTAATGGTTCTCCTGTTGAACAATAGAAACTTACACAATTACTTTAACATTAAGCAGTCACTTGTATGTGTTATTGACAGTTGTTGATGGATGATCAGATTGACCATTGTTATTTACGGAGTAAAACAATATTTTCAGTCAGACCCATAATTACATTCCTGCAAATCGGGTTCTTCTGATCTTAAATACCCAGGATACCCAGAGATAGTCATATTGGTATAGCAATTTATCTTGGCTAACCTCAACGAAGCTAAATCCATCATAGTTTTGTTTTTCATGGCTTTGCATTGTAGCAACATCTAAGGTTATATCAAGATGGGTACAGACTTGTGACAGTGCACACTCATAGCGATGACTTACAGTGCTGCCCCACTGGGAGGTCAAGTGGACCACTGGCACTATGACCTGATATCCTACTCAGTCACATTATTCTGATACTGAGCAAACCAGTCCTTGTCATATCATATTAATGCTGAGTGCCAGGCTAGTTCGTGACACGTATCAATTTTGTAAGTCAGATTTGAATCTTTGGCCTCGAACATCATGACCTCCCACACAGGAAACCAGCCAACACTCTTAATCTTACCAATTTGACCATCCCATCTAGTTTATCCCATGTCAGATGGGCATACCTATGATAATGAGATGAAATATGAATTTTATTTTGTTGATTAATTATTTCATAGTCTTCCTCTAACATTATCTCCTAGTCTGCTCATAAAAACGATTCATTCTTATTTACCTATCTCTTCTTATCCCCAGTTTGCTTTGTTCCTTGTTAACTTTTGCTTTTAAATGTGAATGAACAATTTCTTGAAAATGATTTCTATTTACCTATTGATATTAATTCATTAGTTAAATTGATGCACAATGCATGGCATTGCATCTGATTCATGGTAACTGTTGGGGTGAGGGTGGGGGTGGGGGTGGGGGGTGGAACTGCCCTGGCTGTTCTCCCTTACTCTCTGTGGAATCTTGCCATGGCTTTGCTCGCCTCCCACCAGAACCTCCCACCAGAACCTGCCGCCATGCTATTGCCATTCTCTTCACTAATCATCCAGCAGTCGATGCATCAGGGCCAACTTTAAGCTTAGTTCCACTCTGCTTATTTGTAATATCCAAGTAATCTTTTGTCATGAGGCTATCAACACTTACATCCCTGAGTGGAAGTAACTATTCGGACCGGACGGGGTGGTCGAATGAGTAGAGCGTCAGTCTCCTGTTCTGGGAAATCGGGAGATCTGAACCCATGAGTTTGTGGGTTTTAATCCTGGTCGCGTCAAACCAATGACTTAAAAATTGATACTTGTCGCTTCCTAGCCTGGCGCTCAGCATTGGTCGTAATGCTCGCATTGCGGTTGATGCGAGGCGAGGGAGGACCCCCCCCCTCTCTCCCTCTCCTCTGTCCTCCAGCTCCTACCTTACATAACCCCCCCCCTCTACTTCCCTTATAACCGCCTCCAGCTCTCTCCTCCTGCCACTCACCCTCCTGCCTCCAAACTCTCCACTCCTCAACCTTTTTTCTTTGGCCTCTTCACTCTCCACGCACCGCACCATGCCTAAGGTATT
>JASIRB010000618.1:0-28072 GCA_030323885.1 Branchipolynoe longqiensis
ACACATACACATACACATACAAACACACATACATACATGGCCGGATTTACCTATAGGCTTGGCAGACTGAATGAAGCCCAGGGTTTCATCAGCAGCTCAAGGTAGCAAGCAGAGCTTACAATTTAGTACAAAGACACATAGACACATGGTGGGACTTGTATGAAAAAGCATATATAAATTATAGATATATTGTACGATTATACTATGTCACGATATATGTCCGATTGTCATGCCACGTGTTGCTGCTATCTTCCTAATAAAATGTTTAAATCTTCCTATTTTTGGTCACACAACGTTGGCATCTCTGCTATTGAGGATTTGCGTGTGACGTAGGCATCACACTACTCCTGCCTGGTGGTTGGATAGAAGCAGTTTTTTCTACTATCAAGTGTATGTAAATAAAACAAAAAGCACAAATCTATTCACTGCTACGATCTAATTCTGTTATTTAGAATCATGAATATTCACTCAGGGGTTGAAATTATGTTTATTTAACAGAATATCATACACAATAAGTGAAATTCGGTCAAATTAAACTCAAAATCCAAGCGATATTAGCGCCGCCACATAGGCGGCGATATTGTCGCCGGTAAACAAAACAAAAAGGACAAATCTATTCACTGCTACGATCTAATTCTGCTATTTAGAATCATGAATATTCACTCAGGGGTTGAAATAATGTTATTTATGAGAATAGCCTACTCAAAAAGTGAAATTTGGTCAAATTAAACCCAAAATCCTGGCGATATTAACGCCGCCGCCGCATCGGCAGTGATATGCTGTACTTTCTATCCAACCATTATGACCAACGAAGCACTGGTCACGTGGTGCTAATCGTTTGACGCAAATCCTCAATACACATGTGGCTGCTGGCTTATCGTCCCAGATGTGGGATGTGGAATGTGGACCTGCGCTACCACACCACCCATTTGTTAAAGGTGATGGTCGCTTCAGTCGTCGTTAAACCTGCTTGTCTCTGCCTGTACACCGTGTCAACACGGATTCTGCCATTTACAGGGCGGGCATGTGCAGACAGACAGACAGACAGACAGACAGACAGACAGACAGACAGACAGACAGACAGACAGACAGACAGACAGACAGACAGACAGAACCAGACAACAACAGACAGACAGACAGACAACAGACAGACAGACAGACAGACAGACAGACAGACAACAGACAGACAGACAGCCGACAGACAGACAGACAGCAGACAACAGACAGACAGACAGACAGACAGACAGACAGACAGACAGACAGACAGACAGACAGACAGACAGACAGACAGACAGACAGACAGACAGACAGACAGACAGACAGACAAATTTGACAGAATAACTGCCACAAATTACTGCCGTCAATATGGCCCTTTGCTGCTGTCGACACAGCAATCAATCAATCAATCAATCAGTCAACCAATTCAGGTATTCCGCTGGTCCCTCAGTAAGGACTGAAGCTGCCCCCGACCCCCAGCAGTTAGAGCTTATACGGGGGAAAGGGGGGGGGGCGGATCCTCCTCCTAGCCCTATCCTTCACTGTAGAACATATACTTCGAACTCACTTTGTACCTATAACCATATGCTTCCTGACAACTAAACATGGTAGGATTCTTGCCGTACGTTTGTTATTAATCGAGCAGACCGGTAGGCGGGAGATGTGTGTGTGTGGGGGGGGGGGGCGGGGGAGCTACTGTCCTGGACGCTTTAATAATTCAGGGATGAAAGATTTCCGCGGGTTTTTTTTTTAACCGAATAACGTGAAACAAAATTCCCAAGAAATCTGGGCTATACGACAACAATTGGTTCTTTCAAATCCCGCTCTTATATGACCTTAGATGTTGCTAGAAAATATAATCCAACAAGAAAAATATTATGTATAGGCGATAATATAGCCATGACAAAGAGACTTGAAGCCTGACTTCCCACATTTTTCAATGATTCCCTGGCAGTGCTAATCCTATGGGGGGAAATCCGCGTTTTCGCGGAAATTCGCCGTCGGTGTGTTTGATTTCTGCTTCTTTTGCCAGAGACCACATTGATTCCCGGTTTATGGACTATGACTGAGTAGTGGCCGGCTCACTTAATGGGACAGTTATATCACCAGTAGAACTTTAATTATTCACAATTATCATGTTCGATATGAATGACTATGGTTTGTACATCTTGTCGCTACATGTTTTGGCTTGATTATTTAGAGCCTAATGAAGGCTTGTGTCTGCTGTGATCAAGCTGTGAATAATTAATTCTTCATCAATTCCTAGCTGATGTCCTAAATGTGCCTAGCACGTAAAACCTCACGAACTCATTTACTGACTCACTACTCCTTCCCTCCTTCCCTCCTTCCTCCTCCCTCCTTCCTCCTCCATCCTCCCTCCTCCCTCCTTCCCTCCTCCCCTCCTTCCCTCCTCCCCTCCTTCCCTCTTTCCCTCATTCCCTCCCTCTTTCCCTCATTCCCTCCCTCCCTCCTCCCCACCATTCCCTCTCCCACTCCTTCCCTCTCCTCCTCCCCCCTTCGCTTCTTCCCCCTTCCCCCCTCCTTCCCTCTTTCCCTCCTTCCCTCCCTCTTTCCCTCATTCCCTCCTCCTCCCTTCTCTCCCTCCCTCTCTCCCTCTTTCTCTCCCTCCTCCTCTCCCTCCTTCATTCCACTCCTTCATTCACTCATTCACGTAAAACCTCACGAACTCATTTACTGACTCACTACTCCTTCCCTCCTTCCTTCCTCCTTCCCTTCCTCCTTCCTTCCTTCCTTCCTTCCCGCCTTCCCACCTTCCCTCCTCCCTCCTTCCTCCTCCCTCCTTCCTCCTCCATCCTCCCTCCTCTCTCCTTCCCTCCTTCCTCTTTCCCTCATTCCCCCCTCTTTCCCTCATTCCCTCCCTCTTTCCCTCATTCCTCCCTCCTTCCCTCTCCTCCCCCATTCCCTCTCCACTCTCCCCTCTCCTCCCCCCTCCCTTCTTCCCCCCTTCTCCCCCCCCCTTCCCTCTTCCCCTCCTTCCTCCTCTTTCCTCCATTCCTCCTTCCACCTCTCCCTCCTTCTCTCCCTCCTTCTCTCCCTCCTTCTCTCCCTCCTTCTCTCCCTCCTTCTCTCCCTCCTCCTCTCCCTCCTTCATTCACTCCTTCATTCACTCCTTCATTCACTCCTTCATTCACTCACTCACTCACTCACTCACTCACTGCATGGAATGGCAGGCTCGGTAGAGCATCCACTTTCCATGTAGGATAATGAGAGGTCGTGGGATCAAACCCCAGCCGAGTCAAGCCAAAGACATACCCGATTGATAATTGTCGGGACTTTCCTGGTGTTCAACATTACTAGGATAGGGAAAGGACTGGTTTACTCAGTATCAGATACAAAGTTTTGATTGATTGATTGATTGATTGATTGATTGATGGTGCGTTGACGCCGTGTTGACAGCTAAGGCCACATTACAGGTATTAAGGTCATGGTGCTGGCCGCTCAGTGTGCCGCTGGTCTGGTTGAATTATTAAAATGTTAGTGAACCATGCGACATTGGCTGACCTTTGTGCACTTAGCTGACCTCCCCTGTCGCCTTCCTCTTCCGCAGTTCTGATCCGGGAGGACCTGGTCGAAGAGGACATCCGCAGCAAGACGCTCATGATCACGGACTTCGGGCTCGCCCGCGAGGTGCACCACACGACACGCATGAGCGCCGCCGGCACGTACGCCTGGATGGCGCCGGAAGTCATCAAGTCCTCCCTCTACTCCAAGGCCAGCGACGTCTGGAGGTAAGCGCCCCTTTGGTGCTGGTTCCCGGCGGGCTGTGTGTGTGCATGTGTGTGTGTGGTTCTTGGCAGGTTGTGTGTGGTGCTGGTTCTCATCGGTTTGTGTGTGTGTGGTTCTGGTTCCTGTGGGTTGTGTGTGTGTGTGTGTGCGTGTGCGTGTGCGTGTGTGTGTGGTTCTTGGCAGGTTCTGTGTGTGTTGTGCTAGTTCCCGGCGGGTTGTGTGTGTGGTTCTCAGTGGGTTGTGGGTGTGGTGCTGGTTCCTGACAGGTTGTGTGTGTGTGGTGCTGGTTCCCGGTGGGTTGTATGTGTGGTGCTGGTTCCCAACAGGTTGTGTGTGTGTGGTGTTGGTTCCTCGGTGGTTGTGTGTGTGCTGCTGGTTCCCCTGCGGGTTTTGGGTGTCGTGCTGGTTCCCGGCAGATTGTGTGTTATGTTGGTTCCTGCTGGATTAATAATAATAATAATAATAATAATATTGGGGGGGGGGGGTATGATACGGAGTACAGATAAGCCTCAGCTTATTATGATGCGCAGAATGGTAGTGAAGACGCAGACCTGTCCGCTTCAGTTGATCGACTTGATCACATGACCTGTGAAGTTGCAGCTACCGGTAAACACTTTAGTGCCTTCACCCCTCCGCCCTCCTCTCAACAGAGACGGATCTGTATTGAACCGACATGTCTAGCCTTAGATAAAAGATTCACCCAGTACTTGTAGTACACGGGTGAAGATCAGCCTTATATAAAAACGGTCAAAAAATTGGGCTAATGAAATGAGTCTTTATGAGGGCCTAATTTCCCAATCTAAGAAGCAACATTTATTCTTTGTATATGTCTTCATGTTTACCCGCTACTTTTGAGTTGGAAAATATAATAAAACATATACTTTAATGCAATTTAAAAGTGAAATCGACGGCGTTCTCTGGCCGCCATCTTGTCTTTTTGCATTCTCGCCCATTTCACCAACTCTGTGCCTATATGAGTAGCCATTTGATACTGGAGCCACAATTTCTAGTTCATGTTCCATACTAAACCTATTTTCGCCGGTATTTACACTACGTTGTCCTTCACCCGTGTACTACAAGTACCGGGTAAATCTTTTATCTAGTCTAGCCTCAGCCCAGCGTTTGCACTACGGGCGGAAGACAGGGGTGGGAAAGTGGGAGAGGGGAGGCAGTGGGTGGGGGGGGGGGGGGGGAGACGCAGAGGTGCCACCCCCCCCCCCCCCCCTCCCACCCCCGCCCTGCGAACATTCAGTGGGCAACTTTCCTTTGCTACCACCTGATCTGCTGGTTGTACTTACCGATGCCCGTGGTTCAGCAAAAGCACGCAACTGAAACGTGTTTTAATTAGGAAGGGGGGCAAAAAAACTGGTCAATGGGCGTACACGTTGTGACTGAATGGGCGGGTCACGTGAGAGCCGAGAGCGCGTGGGTAAGGCGATGAGGCGCTGTTTCGCTGAGTGTTTCTTATCGCAATTCTCCGTCATTTAATGGGCCTGTCACATTACGGCACTTCTCGCCGGCGTGCCACCAACGCGCCGCCATCGTGCCGCCAACGCGCAAAAAAGTCGAGACACGTCAAAGTTTTCGGCACGGTGGGAAAAAGTTAGACGTCAGCGCAACCTGTTGGTAGTGTGCGGCCGACGTTGTGGTAATGTATATCGACGCGTGAGAAAAAAACTAAAAAAGTTTGGCACATGACCTTAGATGCTGCTAGGACATAAAACAACAAACAAAACGGGAACGAGCCTCACGCACGCACGCAGTGTGCATAGCGTTTGCATAACGTTATTCCAGTGCGTCTAACATATCTTGACGCGCCCCTAACGTCGCTATAACATTGGCACCCACACGTCGTCGCACATCGAAAGTTTTGCGCTTGCACAAAACTTCGCCGATTCCCTAACGCGTGCCGCTGACAGTCGCCGTAGATCAACGAATACCAACGCGCGCGTAACGCTTCCTGACGTATCCCAACCTTGCGCCAAAAAATCACATACGTCGACACGCATCGCGCCGATGTATGTGATTTGTTGTTGTTATGCATGCGCTAGGCGCTCGTTGGTATACGTTAATGTACATCGATGTTCGTTGAGATACGGTGTCGCACGTCAGGGGCTCGGCAAAGTTTTGTGCATCAACTTCAACGAACGACAACGTTCGACAACGTGTGGATTTTACTTCCGCTGTACGTTACGTATGCGTTAGGCATACGTCAATGTACGTTAGACAAACATCGTTCACTATCTTGCACTACATTGAGCTACGTTAAAGGCAGTGGGAACGTACAGTCCGCGTACTGACAATGTATGGATAACATATGCCTAGATATGTTTAGCATTTCTCCAGCGTGTCTTGACGTATGTAACGTATGAGGCGTAGTTTTGGCGATCGAATTACATATATAACGTTCACGTGAACGTACATGAGTGTAATTTGAGCATTTTTCGCCGGGAGGTACGTTAGCCATACGTTGGCCACACGCTATGTATACGGTGTGTATACGGTATGTATACGTCAGACTTTGCGCCCCACGATGAAAAGTTTGCCGCTTCTCGACATAAAAAAAGTGATTTTACGCGTTGGCTGCATGCTTGCAAGATGCGTCGTAATGTGACAGGGCCTTTACCGGGCACGGTGACCGAACCGGTAGAGCGGTGGCGACAGCGGGTTTCTTCCAAGGAAATATGCCAGAATCACCACGTGTTTGACGTCCAATAGCCGATGATATAAAAAAGCAATGCGCTCTAGAGGCGGTGTTAAATAAAACAAGCTGTACTGAATCAGTAGAGCGCAGACTTCCCATGTGGAAGGTCGGAAGTTCCAAAGTTCGAATCCCAGCCAAGTCAAACTAATGACGGTCAAACTAATGACTTATGAAATTGATACTTGTTACTACCTAGCCTGGTGCTAGGATAGCACAAGGACCTTAGATGTTACTCATTTTCTGATCCCTGTATGTATTATTTTTTGTTTGTTTTGTGGAAGATTTCCGCGATTTCCACGATTGTTTTGTATTTTTGTTATTTCTAATGAGTAAATAAGAAATTGATGTGTATATATATAATACGTAGAAATCTCCATATGTTATATATAATATATAAGCAGGAGATACAATATATTATTTGAATATACGTTATATATATTTTTATATATTTGAAGATTTCTACATATTTTCAACATCTATTACCGAAATAGCACTGCAAAATGCTAGGAGGGTGTGACCCATTTAACTGTGTACCTGGCTCGGTGACGGCTGGTGTTGGGACGGGACTGTCTTGGTCCTAAGCCGGCCAGCATTCGATCCCCTGCATTGGGTTGAGTGGGTTTTCATGAAAATACAGACAGCTTGCTTAGCACTATCAGGGAATCACGAAAAGTTACCGGGAGTCAGGTTTTATTCTGTAGTCTCCAAGCAGTCTGTGAACCATACCTATGGCCAGACATTGCAGATTCTGCTTGGAGAATATTCTCCTGTCAATGTTGTGACACTATTAAGTATTATCGCATGTGTGCAGTAAGGTACTATGCCATAGATTTCCCTTTATTTGTCCCAAGACCACTCTTATTCCGGATTGTGTCGTGATTTAAGTTGGTGTTGATGTGTTCAGGCTGAGTTAGCGCTACTTAATGGACAACGTGAATGTCGCTTCTTATTAATGCAGGGAAAGTATTTGGTGTGAATGATGGCTGTGATATTGCTGTTGTCGACTGAGTGTGATGGTTAAACGGTTAGAGCGCCAGCATACCATATAGCAAGTCATAGGATTGATCCCTGTTTGAGTCAAGCCAATCACTTACGCAATTTATACTTGATACTATGTCGCCGGGTGCTTTGCATTGTTAGGATAGGGCAATGATTGGGGGGGGGGGGCCCAGTATCAGGATAATGTGACTGAAGGGGATGTCTTGTGAGGGTGATGGTGGTGCGGTAAATTCCAATGGAACAGCACTGTATAATGTTGCAATGTTTCAAGTCAGCACCCATCCGGACATGTCCGCGCACATTGCTAGGATGTAAAACCCCAATGGACCTGAATCAGTCGGTGCTGGTTTGGATTGGCATGTTCTGTATTATTACTACCCTGCAGCAGGGATCAATCTGATGACCTGCTGCTCTATGGTACGCTGGCGCTCTACCCATTTAACCATCACGCTCAGTCGACACCAGCAAATCACAGCCATCATTCACACCAAATACTTTCCCTGCTTAATAAGAAGTGACATTCACGTTGTCCATTAATCACTTATTTGAGTGGCAGTTCTTACTGCTGCTACCTTTGTTGACTATACATTCAGTGGTGGTTGTTCAGTAGATATAGTATTCTGGGCACAGCCTTCTAACAAACAACCGTCCTGATATGACCTTAGATGTTGCTAGGACGTAAAACAACAACAAACAATCTAACAAACAAACTCTCCACCAATACCAAGCTGAATATAATGCAAAGATAACTTTTAAAATTCACTATTTTCCCAATTCACTTAAAGTTGCATAGTCCAATTGTTTTGTGTCTGCCATTTTTTGTTGTTAGGTACATTCGTACATGGTGTCGATTGTTCATAGTCGACGTTACTTTAATGCAGTTTGAAGTAGCTTTCATTATAACTGGTTAACTTTGGAGATATTTCATGTAAATACACGACTAATTAATTTTGGAATGTATGCCAAAGTTTTAGCTCCATAGGCATCAGCAGTAAACATGTTCTATTAAATTGACTTAGTAGCCCCAATGGCTATGTTCCCTGTGTTTGGGGTTTGTGGGTGGGATGTGGTGGGGGTGGGGTACTTTAAACAAACAAACAAAGTGTCGGTGAAAATCTGGATTTGTTGGTAAAACGGGGTGCGAATCGGACGGTCACGTGCCACCTATTGATCGGCAGTAACCGGAGTCTGTCTGCTATCTCATCGAGTGAAGCAGTCTGAGCCCCCACCCCACACACACACTCACACCACACCTACACTACCTGGTCGTGGACCACGCCCAACATGCATAGGATCAGACTAGCAATCGCTGAGTGGATAGACCACGCATTCCCCATGCGACGGGTCGCGGGATCGATTCCCCGACTTGAGATCTTTTCACCAGACAGTTGTGTGGAATGTAGGTTTGTCACTCTGGAAATGGCCAATGATTTAAAAATTGATAATTGTCGCTTCCTAGCCAGGTGCTCGGCATTATTCTGATAGGGAAAGGACTGGTTGGCTAGGTGTCAGGATAATGTGAATGAGTGGGATATCAGGTCATGTTGCTGGTGGCCTGGTCTCCCAGTGGGGCAGCACTATAAAGTCACCATGAGTGTGCACTGTCACAAGTCAGTACCTGTCCTGATATGACCGTAGATGTTGTCAGGTCGTAGAACTCCAACAATCAACCGACCGACCTGTGGTACAGGCAGTGTGTTATATCCCAGTAGGGCAGCTGTATAAAGCTGCCGTGAGTGTGCAATCACAAGTTCTCACCCATTCTGATCTGAGCTCATATGTTGCTAGGATGTACAAACATAAGCAATCAATATATTTGTTCTGATCTCTTCATTTTTAATTCCATATTTGCTAACTGGATTTTTGTTTGGGTAAAGTTCACGGGCTGCTTACATTAACGTGGCAGTTGAGAACATTTTAAAATTAGTTCGCTGTAAATAAGTCCTGTTAATACCACTTTAATTTATTACACCACCAACAATCACTAACAAATCAGAGCTTCAACGAAATTAATCAAAACCACGTAGTTATTTCATTATAAATATGTTATTTTTATATATAGCGGACGTGATGGCCAATTCAATAAAATCGCTGATATCCTATGTGGAATGGCGTGTGCTCGACTCACGGCCGAGTCAATTGTTACTTGTCACTACTAGCCTAGCGCTTGACATACTAGGTGTTAAAATAATGTTTCGGGGTTAATTTTAACGGGTTCTTTTCTCAATGTGTGTAAGATCAAAATATAAAATGAAAAGTTTGTTCAACTTCCGAATGTTTTCTGCTATTCTTTGGAATGTTTTCGCTTTCGGTTTCCATGTCACAAAAGTGGTACACCGTTTCTGAAAATGACCCAAATACTTCTACATTGACACTGAAAATTCATGCCCCTGAGCTGGGACAAGTAGCAATGCTAAGGACAAACATATTTCTTGCCTAGGTAGCGAACACAGAGATAGTGGAGGTAAAACTCGACTAAATACAACGTAGGAACAGTCAAAGGGTACTAGTATCAACTAGCAGTGAACAATGGACCACCATGTATGGTATACCGGAAGATGCCTCATTCTTAGCTTTTGGGGTGTTTATAACCTAACAACGGTTACCGGCTGCAAAACTGCAGCCATATAGAAAGGCCCCGATAAATCGGTCCAATCTTTAGTTGAAGATTAATCTTCAGGTGGGACGGTTGTAGAAGCTGGGGATGTCTTTACAACATTCAAAATGACTGCCTCATTCGGTGTGTGTGTAGGTTTTATGTATGTGTGTGTGTGTGTGTTTGTGTGTGTGTTGGGGGGGGGGGGGGCAGGGGGGTCGTTGCCGTTGCCCTGCAAAATTAATTTGGCATGTTTGCACTTCAAATATCTCATAAGTTAGCCATTCAAAATAAACTTTACTTTAAAGTAAAGTAAGGTAGATTATAATAATCAATTTAATATATTTATCTCAGAAAAATGATAGTAACTCAAAACCGTCGGACTATGCAACTTTAATTTGCGTGGTATTTAAAAAACATTCCTTTGTAATATGTATCGCACTGTCTGAGATAGGTAGTCGTCACTAAGGGATTGGCGGTTTATGTTCTAGCAACAATCGAGATCATATCAGGATGGGTACAGACTCAGTAGCAGTGCTTGTTTATTTGCGTATGTGGGTGGCTTTATAGTGCTGCCCTATTGGAATACCGTGCTGCCGACACAATATTGTATGATATCCCACTCGGACGCCTGCACCGCTAGGCCATTCAGTATGGGTTTGAAGGTACTGCTTGGCGTAAAGCTTCTAGGATTGGGGGTGGGGGTGGTGTCGGGAGGCTACTCTCTGATTTGTTTACCAAACTCGTCTTTCTGAAAAAAACCCAGAAAAAGTGCACAAATAAATACACATAAAAACATGCATGCGCACAAAAAGCCGCCACTCTAGTGGATATCACATATAATTTCCTGTGTGTCCTAATATTACTTTAGGTGTTGCCAGGACGTAAAACTCCAACAACCAACCCACCAGCCCATCTCGGCACTGTACTGCTCAGCAACATGCACGACTGGCAATGTACACGTCCCCCACCCCACCATCACTAATAATTCGCTTATCTTTCCTCACAACTCCCGAATGTAAACGTATGCCATTCTTTGGATAACTTCCATAGGCGAACTATGAATGTGGTGTATATTATTTGTGTATTGAATGTTAAATGATATATATATGGAGCTGGCGCTGTTTCGTCGTGGTCATTTTAGCGGTTTGAAGCACTGATTTGTTAGTGATGTGTACCCAATAATGAGGCCGGCTGGTCACAGGTGTCGCGTCGGTCGGCGCGTGACCGGAATCCGGATATGGGATATAGCGAGCGTCTGGTGGGTGCGGATGTGTGGTGGTGATTGGGGTGTGGGGGCGGCTATAGGAAACACCCACTTCAGTATTGATGTCTAGGTGTAAAGACTAGGTCTCCATAAAGTAAAGTTGAATCCGTCCTCCAACTAATAAATTTACCATTCATCGTTGTCACCAGTATGTAAAGTCTACGGCTCAAATCTGTGGTTGTGTAGGCATGCTATAGTGAAATTAATACAGACAAAGAGAAAGGAAGAGTATAAAGTGGGAAAGAAGAGCGAGTGTCAAGCCCTCTGGTTTATTATTTATATAGGTCATGGATTCAGTGTAGAGTATCACCCCACCCTTTTCCCCCAATGGGAAACAAGCATTCTTAGCTCTACCAATAGGGATCCAGCATTCCTGGTCCCCATGGTTACCAGTGATCTTCCCGCCACCACCAAGCTATGTGGCCCCCCTGGCCACCACCTGGTTTGAGCATGAGTGTGGTGATCCTAACTAGCAGAGGGGGGAGGGGGTAGGCTCTGAGTGCCCCTTACACACAGCCCTTCTAGCACCACTATGTATATTTACATCTCACTCAGACACCACCAGCACCTACATATATACACATACATGCACCGGGTTACGTATACCCGATCAGTAATAGAACATTTGCATTTTCCCACCAATGCATAAAATCAGAATATTCTACATAGGGTTTTTGCAGGTGGACCATCAGAAGGAACATTGAGTGTGCCAATGAAACCACACACACACACACACTCACACACACTCACTCACACACATACTCACACACACACTCACACACACTCACACTCACTCACTCACACTCAAACACACACTCACACACACTCACACACACACACTCACAAACTCACTCACACACATACTCACACACACACTCACACACACTCACACTCGCACTCAAGCTCACACACACATACACACTCACTCTCTAACACACACTCTCTCACACACACTCACTCTCACACACACTCACTCTCACACACACACTCTCACACACACACTCACACATACACTCACACATACACTCACTCTCACACACACTCACTCACACACACTCACTCACACACACACTCACATACAATTACACACACTCATATACACTCACACACACTCACACACACACTTGGCCACTAATTAACTCACTTAAGCACTCACTTATCCACGTATTCACTCATGCACTCACTCACTCATGGATCTTACCCATTCACTGACTCACTCACCTACCCATCTAATGTCCCACCCCCCTTGTTACTCCCTCTCCCGCTCATCACACACTTGTACCGGATGTAATGGCAAATTCAATGGAGCACTCCTTTTCTACGTGGGACGGGAGGTCGTGGGATCAATGCCCAGCCGAATCAAACCAAAGAGATACCAAATTGATCAGTTCAGCATTGCCAGGGTACGGGCACGGACTAGTCGCCTCGGTATCAGGTTTATGTGACTGAGTGGGGTATAAAGGTCATGGTGCTGGCATACAGTATCAATACTAGTTGAATTATTAAAGTTGTATTGAACCACGAGATACAGGGTGTTTTTGTTACTGCCATAGGGGCTGATCTTCCTGCATGTACATCCAAATGAATTTATAAACTAACATTGACTAGAGTTTAAGCATTAGGCTTATCTAGATAACTTACATCTGTATTTCACCAAAGGTTTCTAAACTATATTGTAGTTTAATTGTTAGATAAAATCCAAGGTCCCGGCAGGCGTTTCCTATCAGCTGGAGCACCTGCTCAGCCAGATCCTTTGCATTGATCACATGGGAGCAGGTGATGGCGATGTCATCTGCGTAGCAGACTATTGTTGTGTCTGTAATCTCTTGGGTGGCTAGGTCTTGTTTAAGCCTCCTCACGAGAGATTCCATCACTGCATTGAAGAGGACTGGGCTGACCACTGCACCCTGGGGGACGCCATTTTTTAGTTGGAGGTAGGGAGAAGAGGTGCCTTGGACACATACCCTGCTTGCCTGTTCTGAAGGTAATTTCTGACATAGGCAAGTGACCATCTGGAGACGGGCGAGGATGATTCTTTCACTAACTTTCCCGAGGGATTGGAGAAGGGAGATGGGTCTGACTTCACCCTGGGTATACTTGGGGATGGGGATGATATCAGAATCCTTCCAAGATTGGGGTATGTCCGCGTTGTAGAAGATATTGTCGAGGAGGGGGAGGAGAGTTTCCATGTTAGTGGCAGATAACTTGGTCCATGCAGTGTTAGGGACTCCGTCGGCTCCTGGGGTTGTCTTCTTTGTGGTCACGCCTAGGACGCGGACAAGCTTAGCCCTGGTCAGGTGGTTGTCAAGATTATGGGTGGATGGTGTGGCTATTGATATGTCTATGAGGTTGGCTCTCCAGGCAGAATTTCTGGTGAGCGCTTGTTGATGGGCGTAAGGGAGATTGATTGCAGGGTCTGTTCTGTCCGTGAACTTTTTGTTGTGTTCTACTGCAAGTTGGCCATGGTGTGGGTAGAGTTGGGCGGGATGGGGGGGGGGTGGCGAGTCTCCCCGGGGTTCTGTTTGCGCCAGAGTTGTCTGGAGGTGGTGAGAGTTTATTTTGGTGCACAAGAGTTTCCACTTCCTGTCCGATTCGGCAAGCTCGACATCTTTGGCCCAACTGGTGGCTATTTTAACGAGATTCTCAGTACCTCGGTTGGGGTTTGTGCGGAGCTTGTAGAGGAGCTTGTTGCAGAATCTTTTTGCTCTTCGCATTGCATTAGAGGTGGTGCGGCCAGGGTGGTTACAGGAGATGGTTTGCTTTATGGTGTCTGTCATTACTTGGTAAGTGAGTGTGGTGATCTCATCACATGTGGTTGGTAGGTTCGGATCTATTAACTTTTCTAGATGAAGGTTGAAGGTCGCCCAGTCTGCATGGTTTAGGTTGAATCTGGGTGATGATGGGGGGTGGTTGATTTTGGGTGCATTGGTGTGGAGGAGAGCTGCGTGGTGGTCTGAGTATAGTGTTGCGAGCTCCCAGGATCGATCGATGTGTTTTCTCTGTAGGTAGGCGAGCCATCGTTGAGGATAGAATGGGATGTTGAGTCGAGGATCTCTGCTAGGAGGGCACAGCCTCGAGGGGAATCGATGTTGTTGCATCCCCAGGAGGAGTTGTGGGTGTTAAAGTCTCCCATGATAACTTGGTGATCTGTGCCATTGCCGAGGGCCCGGAAGATATGGTTTAGAGTATAAGTAGTGTTGACAGGGTTGTAAATGTTGTATACATCCATGTGCTAGGTGGAGACGTATGCGAAGGGTGTCAGCATGAGGGTTGAATCTGTTGGGTGGGATCTTGGTGTAGTGGATGTGGTTACTGCGGGGATGTGGTATGTGGTGTAGCCTTTGATATGGGGTGGATCGATGAGGAAGGTTTCTTGGAGAAGTGCGACATCAATTTTCTCTCTTTTTAAGGTGTTGCCAAGAAGAGCTATCTTGGATTTCAGTTCGGCACAGTTCCAGGAGAGAAAGGTTAAGGAGTTGTTAGTGGGATGGGGATGGGTGTGCGGGCTGGTGGCAGCATTATTGTGTACCTCCATTTTGGGCTGTCAGGGCAGCGCGAAAGGAAGCTGGCAGGTCTTTTGGGACACGCGCTAGTCATGGACGCCGCCCCCCACACACAGTTATATACACACACACATACTGGAACATATATATATATACACCGAAACACTGGGACACATAATTACATACTGACACTCACATCTACGCTCCCAAACGGTTACACATCCACTCACACACATACTCATTCATACTCACATATATACAAACTCACACATGCATCATCATCATCATGCTGTCGGTCGCGATGCGACAAAGACTGTGAGAGTTGCATCCCTGAGTCGGTCTTAATGTCTCTCAGCTTCAGGTTTGACATTTCATGAAAGCTGCCTGTAAAAGTGTTGAAGTGTTGCTGGCTTTTGCAAGTTACCAGCAGCACTCTCTCGGGGAGCAAATAGAGGTTTCACACCTGCAAGAACATGTCAAGACAGGCGCAAACTATTTGTCCCTGCAGTGGCTGGTCGGGAGATGTTGGGATTTCCATACGTCAACCGCCCTTAATGCTGCTACATGGTTTTCTGTTTAGGGTTTCCTCCCTTAGCCTTCGGTTCTGTCAAGAACCTGTACCACAAGGCAGTGGTTTACAACTCTGCAGGGCAGGGGCGTTAAACTCCCTGAGGTATTGCTATACTTGCAATACCTGCATACCTACACATGCATACCATCACACATAACACTCACTTTGACACACTCATGCTCCCTACTCACGTATGCACTCACATACACACCCACAAACATACTCGCTCACCCACCCATGGTACACATACACTAACTCTGATGTACATACACACACTCACACATACACGTACACCCACCCACTCCCAAACGCTCTCCCACTCCACCCACACCCACACACATACCCACACACATAGTCACATACTCACACCTTAGGGCCCTAACTAGCAGGGGAGACACTAGATAAAAGATTCGCCCCGTACTTCCAGTACACGGGTGAAGACTAGCCTTTATAAAAACGGTCGAAAAATCGGGCTAATGAAATGCGTCTTTATGAGGGCTTAATTTCACAATCTAAGAAGCAACATTTATTCTTTGTATATGTCTTCATATTTACCCGCTACTTTTGAGTTGGAAAATATAATAAACCATATACTTTAATGCAATTTAAAAGTGAAATCGACGGCGTTTTCTGGCCACCATCTTGTCTTTTTGCATTCTCGCCCATTTCACCAACTCTGTGCCTATATGAGTAGCCATTTGATACTGGAGCCACAGTTTCTAGTTCATGTTCCATACTAAACCTATTTTCGCCCGTATTTACATACGTTGTCCTTCACCCGTGTACTACAAGTACCGGGTGAATCTTTTATCCAGGTTGAGGGTAACTCCCACCCTTCTCCCCCCTCCACCGACCTAAAAATAAACCCGGTATATAACCTCCCTGAAACATCTGGAAATGTCATTTCAGAACCTCTGGATTTCAAAATGTCATTTCAGAGACTGGATTTCAAAATGTCCTCGTGGGAACCCCCTAGTGCCTTCAGCACTCGTCTATTACAAGAATGTAGTCTGACCCCCCCCCCCCCCCCCCACACACACACACACATATATCCATACTCACGCACTGGCTTTACACACGCCCATACGCACTGCCACACATACATGTCTACTAATACGCGGACAACTGTTAAATAGTTGGGTTTTTTTTTTTTCGATGAGACGCCCGGTGTATAAATCCCGACACGAAAGTTGTTTATGACAAATGTACCGACCGAGTGGGTGATCAGTGAAATAATAAGTGCTTCTTTCCCAAATACCACCCTTCTGTGCCTGGTAAGCAATGCGGGAATAATCTATTGCTGTTTTACTTAGAGTTCCTATCAATTATGATATACATTTCATCCATTGATCGGAAGGTCAAATTCCATTGAGCGCGTTCCTTCTTACAGTACATTATCAATCTGGTGTCGGGTGACATCTGAATGCAAAGCGCTAGGCGTAAAGGGCCTGTCACATTATGACGCATTGCGCCGACGTAAGTGATTTTTGTTCGGTAAGTCATTATGCATTACGTGTGCGTTAGGCGTTCGTTGGTATATGTCAATGTACGTCAACATTCGTTGAGATACGGCGTCGCATGTCAGCAAAGTTTTGCGCATACACAAAACCTTTGACATATGACTGACTACATTAGGCATATGTCGATGTACATTAGACGTATGTTAGACAAACGTTGTTCACTACGTTGCACTACGTTGACCTATGTTAAAGGCAGTGGGAAGGTAGTCCGCATACTGACAACGTATGGATAATGTATGTCTAACGTACATTTAGCGTTTCTCCAGCATGTCCTGATGTATGTAACGTATGAGGCATAGTTCTGGTGACTGAATAACGTATATAATGTCACCGGCATTCTGTGAACGTACCATGAGTGTAATTCGAGCATTTTTCGCCGGGAAGTACGTTAGCCATACATTGGTCATTCGTTGGCCATACGGTTCAATGCTTTTCGATGTAAAAAGGTGATTTTACACATTGGCCGTGCACTCGCGAGATGCATCGTAATGTGACAGGGCCTTAATGTATGTAGAGATAAAGACGCGAATCGGATTACTGCTTAATAGGATCTTCGGAAAGAGAGGGGACTGTGAGCTGGGGGGTTGGGTTGTGAGCTGTGACTCTGTGAGGGTTGTGGACTGTGGCTTCTGAGCTGTGAACTGGTTTCCGGTGGTTTCCGGTGGGTTTTGGGCTGTGTACTGGTTCCCGGTGAGCTGTGTGTAGTGAGATGTTAGTTGTGGGTTGTGAGCGGTGAGGTTGGGTTGTGAGCGGTGGGGTTGGGTTGTGAGCGGTGGGGTTGGGTTGTGAGCTGTGAGGTTGGGTTGTGATATGTGGGCTGTGAAATGTGGGTTGTGAGTCGTGGGCTATGGGTTGTGGACTGGTTTCTGGTGTCTTTTGGGTTGTGACTGTTGCTCCCAGTGGGCCTTGGGTTATGGGTTGTGGACTGTGGTTCCTGGTAGGCTGTGGACTGTGGTTCCTGGTGGGCTGCGGACTATGGGCTGTGGACTGGTCCGTGGTGGGCTGTGAACTATGGGCTGTGGACTGGTTCCCAGTTGGCTGTGGGCTATGGGCTGTGGAGTGGTTCCCGGTGAGCTGTGGACTATGGGGTGTAGACTGGTTCCGGTGGCCTGTGGCTATGGGCTGTGGACTGGTTCTTGGTGGGCTGTAGGGTGTAGACTGGTTCCCGGTGGGATGTGGGCTATCGGCTGTGGTCTGGTTCCCGGTGGGCTGTGGGCTATGGGCTGTGAACTGGTTTCCAGTGGACTGTAGACTATGGATTGTGGACTGGTTCCCGGGGGGGGGGGGAGGGGGGCTGTGGGCTATGGACTCTGGACCACTTATCAGCACGCAGGTTGGTATCAGTTACCACGGCACTGTCGCCTGGCGTTACACAGATGTGCAGATGTGCAGATGTGTAACGCGACACCGACACCGCCACCGCCACCGCCACCGCCAGAATGGTTCGCATTCCACTGTAGGTGACTCAATCTGCGCACCGTGCGCACATTCTCTGCGCACTGTGTCCACACCGGGACAGCCTCGCTTATTGTCAACAAAGGTAGCAGCAGTAAGAACTGCCACTCAAATAAGTGATTAATGGACAACTTGAGTGTCGCTTCTTATTAACGCAGGGAAAGTATTTGGTGTGAATGATGGCTGTGATATTGCTGCTGTCGACTGAGTGTGATGGCTGGAAGGAGCACTGGAAGGATGGACGCTGTGTGGTAATGCGGGTGATGCTTGATTGGCTGATTGAAAAGTTGTATCCTAACAACATCTAATATTAGGCGAGGTCCTGATTTGTGTCACGCACGCACGCACGCTCTCGCTGGTCACCAATACCTGGCCCAACTTAGCCCTCTCCTTGCAATGTTGATTGCTCGGCAAAGTAGGAAAAAAATAATTCTCATATATTCTCCCGATGTTTCTTTCGCACTCTTGATCTCTATAGCTTTCTCTAATATCCCACTCTCAGTGTCACGCTCAATCTCGCTGTTCCTGTCTCCCCTGCCCTGCCCTGCCCTGCCCTGCCATCCCCTGCCATCCCCTCCCCTCCCCTCTCCTCCCCTCCCCTCCCCTCCCTCCCCTCCCCTCCCCTCTCCTGCCCTCTCCTCTCCTCCCCTCCCCTCCCCTCCCCTCCCTCCCCTCCCCTCCCCTCCCCTCCCCTCCCCCTCCCCTTCCTTCCCCTCCCTTCCCCCTCCCCCCCTCATCCCCCCTCCTCCCCCCCTCCCTCCCATCCCCTCCACTCCCCTCCCCTCCCTCCTCTCCCCTCCCCTCCCCCTCCCCCCCCTCCCCCTCCCCTCCCCCCCTCCCCTCCACTCCCCTCCCCCTCCCCTCCCCTCCCCCCCTCCCCTCCCCTCCCCTCCCCTCCCCCCCTCCCCTACCCCATACCCTAACCCTACCAACCCTACCACCCTAACCCTACCTCCCCCTACCCTCCCCCCTCCCCCCCTCTCCCCCCCTCCTCTCCCCTTCCCAACCCCTCTCCTATACCTCCTACCCTCTCCCTTCGTCCCTCTACTCTTCCCTCGCCTCCCCCCCTCCTCCCCTCCCCTCTCCCCCATCTCCTCCTCCTCCTCCCTGTCTCCATCTCCCCCCCCCATCCTCTCCCCCTCACCCTCTCACCCCCATCTCCCCCTCCTCTCCATCTCCGAGGCCCTAGTTTACCAGGTGTAATAAACATTCCTGCATAAATATATATATTTTACCTCGGTATACCGCCTCTGGCTAGCCGCAGGCTAGGGAGAAGGAAGCACATCCGGGTCCAGCAATTAGCATAAGTGACTCACAACGGGAGGACGTTTGTGAGTTGCTCCAACAGGATTTATCTACTAACTCTACTTAATCACAAAGTAAGTAATGAAAAATTTAGTATAAACTGTGTATGATGCATTATAGCATCACATTATGAAAGTTCAGAACTTTCTCAGGTCCAATTTGGACTTTGTACGTGTTTTTTACTTGAGGATAGAACACTGCGTGCCGCTGGCACTTACGAAACCGATAGTCCTTTGTTCTATCGACACCTGTTTTTGAGACAGGGAGAAATGGTAACCCGAGTTGCTCATTTCCTAAGAAAATTCTCCCGGATCCTGAATAGAGGATGTTGTTGGGGATGCTTCTGGGTGTTTTTTATAAACACCCCAGACCGGTTTTAAGGCGAACCTCCGAGTTTCGTAATATTTTCTCCAACTTGCTGGCGTCGTAGCCGCGGGTGGGAGAAGTGTACGGAACAGAGAGAGTGGGCGATCTTTGGATCGATACCCCCCGTTTGGTTGGTTTCGTTACCATAACCCTACGGCAAAACTTAGCTTCACGCCTGTACTGAAACGTTGTAATACACGCTATTCTGTACCATATACCTCAACCCAGTTTACTGGTTACACTTTGTGTCGTTGAGATGATTCCGGTTAAGTAACACCTTTGTCGTTACAGGAACCGATGGCCACTCGGCGGAATAAGCAGCCTGCGGCAGCAGAGGGCATTGCCCCTACGGATTACGATTCGTCACCAGCGCCTACGGCTCCGCCGTCTCCACAGCCCGGGGCACAGGTTTCCGACCGGGACAGTGACCAGCCACCTCAACCAAGTGATTGGGAGGCTAAGATGGCAGCCATGATGGAGGACAAGATGCGCCAATTCCAGGCTCTTTCCTTTGCGGGCCCTCCCCAAATCCCTGATGAGGATTGGGAGGACTTTTCGGATGACGAGGAGGACACGGTGTCGGCCCCCGAGGTTCCGAAACCGAAAGCGCGCGGCAAGAAACGCCGCACTGTGAGCAGCTCAGGTGACGAGTTCACCAAAGCCTCAAACGCTAAACGCCCTAAGAAGTCAAAGAAAAAGAAAAAGAAAGACTCGTCCTCGGACTCGTCAAACGACTCCTCTTCCACGGAATCAGATTCTGATACGGAACGCGCGGGAGTGTACGCCAAAATAGGCGCTAAGGTTGGCAAGAAGATTGTCAAGAAAAAGGCGAAGAAGGTGCGTACCACAACCATGATGAGGAATACCGTCAATGGCCACTTTACAACGTTCAAACCAGTTGAGGTCATTAATAAATTGACGGAACAGATTTCCGGCGTCAAAGGTATTCCCGCTACGGTGTGTAAGGAGATGGATGCTGGCATCCATCTGTCCGACGAACGTCGCCGCTATGAAACTGCCCTTTCTGTAATTCATAAGGCAGTTTTGGGCTCCTTGACTTCTATTATCCCCATTGCTAACCGCATGCAGACCGAGAATAAGTTCTCGTCCTTAGCTCGGGTAATGGATAGGGGCATTGCCTTGCTCGCTGCAGCGAGCAACTATATGACACATCGCCGCTTCGAAAATGTCTTTAAATCCGTCACCACCGACGCGGGCAAAGAGGTCGCCCGGTCAAAGAAGATGACGGACCATGACGGCAAGGAATACACCGTCTATTCCGGACCTACCCCCATCAAAGGCAAACCTCTGGACAAGTCCAAGATGTTTGGGGGTCAGCTTGCTTATTTGTACAAGCAGGTAGAGGTGGACACTAAGAGTGCTAAGAACACGGAACTCAAGGGCCGTAAATCACAAAACCCACTCGGGTTCCGCCGCAGCCGCACGGATTTTCGCTTCCGCCGAGGAGGAAGGCCGTTCAGGGGAGGCCCATCCTTCGCATTCAGCCAGAGGGGAAGAGGTCGAGGCGACAGACAATCCTCAAACTGGAACGACAACCGCGGTTACAAACGGGACTTTGTCCCCAAGCCGCAGTTCCCCAAACCAGGGAACAAGTAGAGAACGCCACACAAACTTTTCAGCAGCCTGGCCCTGACATGGTCACAGAGGAAACTCAAACTGACGTAAGCCTTTTTCAAGCGGGCAACATTGTTAATTGTTTAGAACAATGGCAACAATTAACCACTAACCCAGAGGTTCTTAGTATTGTTAGAGGCATTGCTATTCCTTTCACAGAATTCCCTGTACAGAAAAGAGCACCTTTTCCATATAAGTTCAATTCACACAAAAAATTCCAACTAAATGAACAGGTTGGGGTTTTTGAAGCCAAAGGCATTGTCAAACGAGTACGCCAAAGGCATTGTCAAACGAGTACAACATACTAAAGGTGAATTCATTTCCAATATTTTCTCCACTCCTAAACCAGATGGGTCTGTTCGCATGATTTTAGACTTAACTAAATTGAATGAAATCATTGAATACCAACATTTCAAAATGTTTTCCTTAGAAACAGCTCGTGATCTGATCACCCCAGAGTGTTGGCTAGCGAGTGTTGATTTAAGAGATGCTTACTATACCGTCCCTATTCAAGAGGGGTTTCGAAAATATATACGGTTTGTTTGGAATGACCAGCTTTTTGAATTTACCTGCGTACCTAATGGTTTGGCGTGTGCGCCACGACTTTTTACTAAGTTGTTGAAACCGGTTTTTTCACACATGGCTAAACTGGGTCATTGTATGTTTCCATACATTGATGATTCTTTCATTATGGGACAATCTTTCGAACAATGCGAGCTCGCCGTTCAAGATTTATGTCAACTGTTCTCAAACTTGGGTTTCTTCATCCATGCTAAGAAATCTGTGTTTTCTCCTACTACGCAGCTTAAGTGTCTAGGCTTCATTTTGAACACGACGGCCATGACCGTGTCACTTACACAACAAAAGAAAGATAAGCTGCGGGACACAGCGATACAGCTGTTAGACATTTCTAGGCCAAAGATAAGACAGGTCGCAGTCTTAATCGGTATAATGATTTCATACAGCCCTGCTATTCTATATGGGGCCGCACACATTAAGTCCCTGGAAATCGATAAAAATCTAGCTTTGGCCCACGTCAAGGGTAACTTTGAAAAGACAATGTTTATCTCTGAAAGTGGACTAGCCGACATTTTTTGGTGGCTAAGTCACTTTGATAACTCCCCCAATCCCATTCGAATGGGTGAGCCCAATACTACAGTTACGACTGACGCTTCACTCCAAGGTTGGGGGGCACATCGCAATGATGTAGCAACGGGGGGACGATGGCTAGAATCGGAAATTTCTGAACATATTAATGTTTTAGAATTACGAGCCATTTACTTAGGTTTAACCAGCCTTGTTAAAGTACCCAAAAATAATGTTCGTATCCTTACGGATAACACCACAGCCATGGCGTATGTCAGAAATATGGGAGGTACAAAATCTATTAAGTGTAACGAGTTGGCACTACTCATTTGGAATTGGGCGCAAAAGTTTGACGTCTGGTTAACAATAACACACATACCCGGCACGCAGAATTGCCTTGCCGATAAGATGAGTCGCCATTTCCATGACCACTTAGTGTGGTCACTAAACCCATCAATTTTCAAACAAATCTGTCAATTATGGGGCTGGCCGGATATCAATTTATTTGCTTCACGTAATAACTTTTAACTGGAGAAATATGTTTCGTGGCACCCAGAACCAAATGCTTGGCACATAGATGCCTTCTCGCTAACTTGGCAAAATCATTTCTTTTACATTTTCCCCCCTTTTACCATTATTAGCAAAGTCGCCCGAAAGATACTAATGGAGAAAACACACGCCATCCTCATCGTCCCCGAATGGGACACTCAACCCTGGCTAGCGAGACTAGTCGCGACGGCCAAAAGCATGCTATGCTTTCCAAGATACCGAGGAAATCTGAAACATCAGGGACCGTTAGCGCGCCACGGAAACGTGTCGACGACTCCTTTGGTAGCATTCCTTTTTTAAATAAATATTTGGAACAATTCGGCTTGGATAAGATTACACAACAACGTTTGGTCTCTCACGCCTGGAGGAAGGGAACTGTAAAAATGTATACCACGTATTTAAAGAAATGGGTATTTATTGCTTACTTAAGAAAGTTAAGCCTATGAACCCAACAATATCCCAGGTAGGACGTTTCCTACGTTTTTTGGAAGACGAAGGTTTAGGGTATGGCGCTATCAATGCAGCCAAATGTGCGCTCTCAATAATCCTACCTAGGATTAATGGCGAAACAATGGGAAAACATCATGTTATTTGCTGGATCATACGATCAATTTATCAGAGGAACCCTCCCAAACCCAAATATAATAGGTTTTGGGATGTTTCTCTTGTGTTTAAACTCTTCAAGGACTGGCCAGAGAATAAGTTCCTGGACGTTAAGCTATTAGGCTTCAAAGTAGCTTTGCTCCTTCTGCTCGTTACAGGACACAGGGGCCAAACTATAGTCACCCTGTCGCTCAATGGTCTTGAAATCGATAGCAAGGAAGCAACGTTTGATCTAACAACTTTGTTGAAATCAAATCGTTTAGGTGATCCCCTGTCGACAATAAGTGTCACTAGTTTCACAGAGGATCGCAAGTTATTTGTAGTCTCCGCAATACGGACATATATATCCAAGACACGAACAATACGCAACTCAAGGCAGCTTTTGGTGAGCTTTATTAAGCCACACAAGGGCATTTCGAGGGACACCCTCGCCAGATGGACCATGACTGTGTTAAAACTTTCAGGAGTAAACAAAAACAGATATTCATCGCACTCTACACGTGGTGCAATGGTATCTAAGGCCAGATTACTTGGCATTTCCGTGAAACGGATCCTGGCTCATGCAGGATGGAAAACTGCTAGATCGTTTGCAAAACATTATCACAAGCGACTAGAGAAGCCTCAACCTATCGCACAGAGGCTACTCACCAACTAAAAGACACAGGTGAGACAAAGTGCACTTTTTTCGCTTTTTTGTCATAACAATTGTACAAACATACTTAAATAAGACTTGATAATAGAATAGTAACTAACAGGAATATCAGGATAAAAATGATATTACGTAAAGGTCTCCCTAGCCTGCGGCTAGCCAGAGGCGGTATACCGAGGTAAAATAGATTAGTTAGACGAATCATACCTGGGTATAGATGATGGATAACTATTGTTTTACCGAGGTAGGAGCCTCGGGTAGACGTGGGCGAGGGCCCACCCACCACGCCCTGCCACGTCTATTCAATCACTTGTACCAAGATTAGGTCACAAGACCATAGTTTTTTGGTTTTTTGGAATCATTTTTATCCTGAATTAGTAGGTAAAGATTGCTGGACCCGGATGTGCTTCCTTCTCCCTCGCCATATTATATATGTCACGTCTACCCGAGGCTCCTACCTCGGTAAAACAATAGTTATCCATCATCTATACCCAGGTAAGATTCGTCTAACTAATCTATTTTATCTCGGTAAACAGCCTCAGGCTAGCCTCAGGCTAGGGAGAGGTAAGCACGTCCGGTACCAGCAATTAGCATATACAACTCACGACTGGATAACGTGTCGTTGGGATGCTCCGGCAAAATTAGTCTACATACAAGCAAATACGCAGTAAGTATAATAAAAACTGTGGTTAGCTTAATTATGATGCATTAGAGCATCAATATGGAAAGTTTAGACTTTCGTTGGTCCAATTTGGACGAGTTATTTGGTTATAAACAACCAAGGATAGAACACTCGAGTAGTTTTCTCGAAGGAACCAAACCGGTCATTAGCGGTTCTGTCAACACCCGGGTCACCGTGTGACTATGGGTAGAGATGTGGGTTTCGCCCTATCTCATGTGGAAATTCTCTCGTACTCTAATAGAGAGTAATGTTGGAGATGCTCCTGGGTTTCTTTTATAGATTCCCCTAGACAAAAAATTGTCAGGCGTTTCTCCGAGTTTCGTAGCATTTTCTCCAACTTGTTGACGTAGTAGTCACAGGTGGGAGAAGTGTGCGGAACAGAGGGATGGGCGGGCCGATACACTGGTCCTGACCCCGCGTAAAGATTTGGGTTTGACCCACAATCCACGCACAAATTTAGCTTATTACGCCTGTGTTATAACGGTATAAACACGTTCTCTAACACCACCAGATGTCCAATTGAGTTTGAAACAACCAAATTGTGACATATATATATACCGGGACTGACCAAAATCTTTGTTTACAGTTCCCGATGGCCACGAAGCGGAGTAAGCGCGGTGCAGCAGCAGCCGAGGGGCGTGTTCCGAGTGGGTTGGACGAGGAGTACGACTCCTCACCCGTGTTGTCGGCTGAGCCTTCGACACAGCCCGGGCCGCATATCCTCTCCGAGCCGGACGAGGAACTCAGTGCCTGATTGGCCCTGCGCCTCCAGATTGGGAGCTCTCTTTGCACGTTGGGAAAGCCAACCAACTTGACTTCCCAAATCGCCGCTAGTCACGGAAGCGGGGTAGGGCCTAGTTCAGGATGATTCGATGAGGATTTCTTGGACACAGACTCAGCGGTGGAGCTTAAGGCTCCTCCTCCTCCTTCTCCTAAACGTAGGAAGAAGAAGAAACAGGTGATTTCTTCGGGTGATGAATTCACCAAGGAGCGGGCAGAGACTGGTTTTCGCAAAAAGCGGAAGACTAAGTCCAAAAAGAAGAAGAGGAAGAGGAAATATTCTTCTTCTGATTCGTCCACTGAGTCTACTTCTACGGAATCAGAATCAGACAAGGTGTCTATGCGGACATTGGCACTAAAGTGGCTAAGAAGGTGGAGAAGCCAAAGGCTAAGCGGGTTAAAACCACTACGCTTATGCGCGAGACCGTGAATGGTCATTTCCGCACGTTTAAACCGGCGGAGGTTATCTCCAAGTTAGGAGATGAGTTAACAGGCATAAAGGGTGTTCCCTACTCCATCATTAAAGAAATGGATCGGGATGACCGTAAGAAGTTTGAGGATGTGTTGCACACAGTGCATAAGGCAGTGTTGGCTACCCTAACAGCTATTGTTCCTGTGGCTAATAGGATGCAGAGTGAAATTAAGTTCTCGTCTTTGGCTAAGACAATGGACAAAGGCATTGCAGTGTTAGCGGCGGCAGGTAATTACCTGTCGTATCGAAGATATGAAAATGTCTTCAAGTCAGTTTGCACAGATGCTGGCAAGGAAGTGGCTCGCTCTAAGAAGGTTACCGATAATGAGAGGAAGGAGTTTACGCTTTATCTTGCTCCAGAGCCGATTAAAGGGAAACCCTTAGATAACACCAAGATGTTTGGCGGTCAACTACAATACCTCTATAAAGAGGTAGAGACTGCAGCCAAGAGTGGCAAAAACATGGATGGCAAGAAGAAACAGGAAGTTTCTCGTTTCAAAAAGTCACGAGGGGATTTTCATCCACGACGGTTCACCAGAGGAACCAGACCGAGTTCAAACTTCGGTCAAGGGTTTCGGGGCCGGGGCGCTCGCCCAGGCTGGACCGACAACACCGCACGGCCAATAGGCCGAGGGTTCAACTCGTCAAGACCTTTCCCCAGGGGCGGGTCCAAGTAGAGGTCCAAACACAAACTTTACAAGTCCCTGCAGCCTCTAAAAACACACAAACTGTAAGCAACTTTGTGGCTGGTAATATTAGTAATCATATTTCTGAGTGGCACAAAATTACTAGTGACCAAGAAATTTTTAAAAATAGTTAGGGGTGTTCACATTCCCTTTACACAAGTTCCTGTACAAAGTATAATACCTTTTCCATATAACATTCAACCAGTTGAACGAGACGCACTAACTAAACAGGTACATAAATTCTTTGAGAAAGGAATTATACAAAAAGTGACACACTGTTCAGGACAGTTAATTTCAAACATTTTCTCGAGACCGAAGCCTAATGGTGATGTTCGAATGATCCTGGATTTAACAATCCTTAATAAAAGGGTGGAATATCAACATTTTAAAATGTTCTCTCTAGATACGGCACGGGATCTGATTACACCAGATCGTGATGGCTAGTGTTGATTTACAAGATGCATATTATACGCTTCCCATAATGGAACAATACCGAAAATTTCTTCGTTTATTTGGGATAACCACTCTATGATTTTACCTAGCATCCGAATGCATATTGTGCGCCTGATCGTTTATTTACTAAATTGCTTAAAACCTGTTTTCTCCGTAATGGCGAGGAAGGGTCATATAATGTTTCCATACATAGATGATTCTTTTATTATAGCATCAACACAAATTGGTTGTGTGAATGCAGTTTTGGATTTATGAGCATTACTCACTAAATTGGGGTTTTATGTACATCAACAAAAGTCAGTGTTTAAACCAACAAAACAACTCAAATGTTTAGGGTTTATTCTGGATACACAGTCCCTTACAGTGTCGATAACAGAACAAAAACTAATTAAGTTTATGACTACAGCGACTCAGCTTATTAAGTTATCAAAGCCTAAAATTAGACAG
>JASIRB010001932.1:0-50003 GCA_030323885.1 Branchipolynoe longqiensis
CTTATACCTCGGTAAAACAACAGTTATCCATCATCTATACCAAGGTAAGATTCGTCTAACTAATCTATATATATATATGGGTTCTTCTTCAGTACTGGTCCTAATTGGTTGGTCCCTTACGTTGTAACCATTTTCTTCTAAATAAATTCCCCTTTTCACACCAGATGGAGCAAATTCCTTTTCTTATACCCCCAAGAAGCAATGAGAGCAATGCAATGGGGAAGAAATATTTTCTCCTGTGTCACACAAATATGACAGCCAAAAATGGGAATGTGTCAAAACTACATCAGAACAGACGAAATATTCAAACATAGATATTTTTCAAAATTGTTAGAAAGCTTATTTCAGGACTGTTGAGTATGTCTGTGTAAACCAATGATGCTTGAGAGTGAGCATAGCGCATGTTTCTTTTTGCGTCATGGTGTGAAACACGTGTTCACCCTAAATTTTCACAAGGTCAGGCAATGCAAGCAAAAGAAGACACTGCTGCTATAAATAACATAGCACCATTGATGCTGAGATCTAAACACAAATGTCAACAGGTTATTTCGTCAAATGCTGTGCATAGGTTAAAGATAGGTTCCGTATCATTCCCTTGATAAATATTGTGTTGAACTGTCATTATATATATATATTCTGAATATAGTCAGAGACCATGTATATATCTACGTTCTCTGCAATCTTCTGCACCCGTGGAGAGTCCCATTTCAATATAGTGCCACCATCTGGTGGAATCCATCTGTACCATTACGCAGTAAACCATATCAGTGGCGCTATTTAATGACAAAGTTGACAACACTCGCTGTTACATGACTCAAAATGACTCGATGCAACTCTGGTCGAAGTGACCAAAGTTAGTAAAATACCATTAAAATTAATATGAAATGTGTACTGTAGGCACAAAAAAATAACATGTTATCAAAACCAATACATGGCGAAGCATCAGTGGAGTACGATGATGCGCATTGGCAGCCCCGATTAACAGAGGAGTAGTGAGTGATCAGAAGGACACTGAAATATATATGAGTTGAGCGTGTTAAAACAGGTGCCCAGACCTTTAAGCAGTCAGAGCCGGTGTCGCAGTTTCAGCGCCCGGTCAGTTTCCACTGCCCGCATAGACTCAAACTCAAGGCATTGTCAATGGCCGTGAGCAATCTTCATACAGAAAATACAGCAAAAGTGAAATATCTCTAAAACTACACCACCTATTAACAAATCGCTTGGTACACATATAGAATACATCTTTACCAAAAAGACTGTATTAAATTTATAAGGTTAGGGTTCTTGATTTGTATTAATTTTGAATAAAACTAAGGTTTTGCACTGCGCGTACCGTCAAACTCAAGGCATTGTCAATGGTCGCTAGCAATCTTCATACAGAAAATACAGGAAAAGAGATATATCTCTAAAACCACACCACCTAGAAACAAATCGCTTTGTACACATGTAGAAAACATCTTTACCAAAAATATTATATTAAATTTATAAGGTTAGTGACGATGATGTTAGATTTTGACGCATGCGCATGAAACTGACAGGCAGCTGAAACTGCGACACCGGTACTACTGCGGTGAGATTGTGAGACCACTGGTTGCCAGCGAGTCCATGTCGCTGTAGTTGGACTGGCGCGGCGCCACGACCACTACACTGCACGTGATGCATACACAATGCAGTGTGCACACTGCACCGCGTCATAGCACACATACACCCAGCGCGCGGAGTAGTCATGTGGCACAATGAAAAACACATAAGGGATGGTAGGTCTTGTCACACAGAGACAGATAAGAACCCGTGTACAGGTGTACGTACCTACATACGCACATATAATATACACAGTCATGGTTTCCACCAGACAATAATTCGAGGGAACGCAGAATGGGGTGGGGGTGGAGTCTAGGGGTCTGGAGGCTTTGTTGCCTCTGGTTCCTTGAAGAACCTTCAAACAATTGATCCCAACAATTTGAGGGTACAGAGTCGTACCATCAGAAAATTGGAGAAGGGTACAAGTGTTTTCGCTCAGAAGAAAGACTGATGCGGTTATTGAATTATGCAGTTTTAACTTTAGTGATTTAGCGCAAGAACCAATGACCTGGACGGATTTCCCTGTTAGTAACACGCTGTGTGTGGTGTTTATATTGATTCTCAAGTATGTGCTAAACAGTTTACACACACACACAGACACACACACACACACACATTCTCTCTCTCTCTCTCTTTGCGCGACCGACCATGCAAAATGCTGTCGACCATAGACTGTAATCATAATTCTTTGTCTAATGAAATTATCGAATCTTTAGAAATAAACCCTTTCAGATCAAATATAGCTGGTGATAGTCAGTTCCTTGCTTCATTGACAATTTTCTGACAAATTACATGGTCTCTCTCTCTCTGTCTCTCTGTCTCTCTCTCTGTCTCTCTCTCTCTCTCTCTGCCTTCAGGACTGCTTTTCTATAAAAAATAAGCCCACGTCGCATGTGGCACAGAACCGCGTGAATTATTCAATTATTCCATGCTGTACATGAATTAATTCATGAGCGTGAGACCTGTTCACCAACCTATCTTCTGGCACGCCACCTAGCGAGCGACTGTCCACTTCCGTTCGTAGTTCTCCTCTTCAGCCATAAGACTTATAAAAATAAAAAAGTATTTCCAGTTGCGTGACCGACCATGCAAAATGCTGTCGACCGTAGACTGTAATCATAATTCTTTGTCTAATGAAATTATTGAATCTTTAGAAATAAACCCTTTCAGATCACCAAATATAGCTGGTGATAGTCAGTTCCTTGCTTCATTGACAATTTTCTGACAAATTAAAAGGGTTGTACCTTTTGTGTATGTCAAGTTACATCACACATTCACAGTCAAGGAATCCATCCATTATTTTTTTAAATCCCTACATACATGTCCTATTTTTTTGAGCGCCTGCAACAGGAAACACATTTTGTTATGCCTAAGTGAGTGGGCCGAAGTACCACCGACGTTCCCCCCCCCCCCCCCCCCCCACACACACACCCACTCACTGCACTACTTAGCCTCATTTGTAGACAGTTGAATGCAGACACTTGCTATCCGGACCGCACTTCATCCACACCTCTCTCTATCTCCTCTCCGCTGGCCATGCTCCTCCTTGATTATGTCTGAAAAGAGTTCCAGGAGGGGGAACCCGGCAGCATTTCACTTTCTACATTTACTCTGTCCGTGTCTTTGGCTCGCTGGCTGGTCACCATAGAGAAAATAGACACGGTCCTTTGACTCAACTCTCATTTCTCTTTCCTATACTCTACCCTTTTTTTGTTCTTCCAGGCTTACTTCTCCCCCTGATCAAGGGAGTTGTTTGCTTGGGTGGGACCCTTTACCTTATCGTTTTTCTCGCTTTGTTCTTGTTGCTGGAACCGCTCGACCCACCTTTACCCATCCCATCCTCCTAAACCCTTGCTGCTGTTGACTGGATACAACTGCTCTGCTATCGCCGGACCAGAGAGATTCTGGGCCGTCCCAACGCTTCGCCGTTTTGAATGTTGTAAAGAAATCCCCAGCTTCTACAACCGTCCCTATTGAAGATTAATCTTCAACCAAAGATTGGACCGATTTATCGGGGCCTCTCTATATTGCTGCAGTTCTGCAGCCGGCAACCCTTGTAAGGTTACGAACAACTCCAAAAGCAAGCAAGCAAGTTGAATGCAAATCCACCTTTCCACACTAATGGCCACGAAGCCTTTCACACCCACACCTTATATCTTTCACCGGACGTGGAAGGTCGGTAGTTCTATTCCCATTCGAGTCAAACCAATGACTTAGAAAATTGATACTTGTCGCTTCATAGCCAGGCGCTCGGCATTAAAAGGATATGACAAGGACTGGTTAGCTAGGTGTCAGGATAATGTGACTGAGTGAGATATTGGGTCATGGTGCCAGTGGCCTGGTCTCCTACTATAAAGTCAACATGAGTGTGCATTGTTGCAAGTCGCTACCCGTTTTGATATGACCTTAGATGTTGCCAGGACATAAAACTGCACCAACCGACCTTATTTCATTTAGTTAGGTGGCCGGAAGTGTGTAGGTGTGTGTGTGAGGGAGAGGGGGTAATTGTCCAACCTTTCATTTAGATTAAAATTTATTTATTTATTTTGATTAAGCGAAGGGAAATTTCAATCGTGGACAATATTGGTCTTCTACTGGGAGACGGCTACCAGACCATGACCTGATATCCCACTCAGTCACATTTTCCTGACACTGAGCCAACCAGTCCTTGCCCTATCCTAATAATGCCGAGCACCTGACTAGGAAGCGACAAGTATAAATCTTTAAGTCGTTGGTTTGAACCGACCAGGGTTTGAACCCATGGGTTCGAATCCTACAATCTACCAAAACGAATTAGGATTTTACATACCAGTTATTACAGCAGGATAATGCAATAAAAACACCAATTAAAGAAAACATTCCAAAAATACTCTCTGACCCTAAATTGGATCCTACATATTCCACTTATCTACTCTCATGGTGCACCCATTAAACATTTATTGCAGTTCAGTGCTATATCGAGTATGCTCGAAAATAGGTAAACAAAGGCTATGCCAAGGATTTCGGTGTGCACACCAACATTAATTTCCCAAGTCCGATGCATCGACCGATGGTTTTGAATTTCTGTATTTTTTCTGAGATAAATATATTAGATCGATCACTAGTATCTACTTTACATTAGTTCAAAATTACATTTTTTTAAATGGTAAACCTTTGAGATATTTTGAGTTCAAACATGGAAAATTAGTTTTGGTAAGCTTGCCAAAACTCTGACACCATAAACTTCTGCAGTAACAGGTTCTGTTAAATTGACTCAGTATTGCCTTATATGCAGAAACAAATGCTTAATAAGTGCATCAGTATCTAAGTTAGATATGTCAAATAAAATCTAGATAATTGTTTTTGTTTTGAAAATTTGATATTTCATCGGACTATGCAGCTTTAACTCTTTCGAATAAAAGTTACTTCAAAATAAAGTAGGGCCATAAGTTAGAATATAACGATCTAATATATTTATTTAGTACAAAATAGAGATAAGTTTGGCAGAAACCCAAAACCGTCGGATTATATGTTGAGAGGTCTGTTCCCCTATTTGTATGCGTAGTGTTCTGCACCGACCTCTCAGGAAAAGGTTCACATGGACAGGTGGGCGTGGATGGGGTGATGACATCGCAGAGGTGGTGACATGCCCAGAATACAAGAGTTGTGGGTTTGAACCCTGCTCTGGTTGCAATATTTCCCACTTTCATCGCCTCCCCACGATATACGCTTTCAGCCAAATTGCGGGTGTTTCGATTAACTAATTGTGCCGATGTTAGTTTGCATGTCGACTTGCCTCTAAAGACTGCACATTTACGAGTTGCACATGCGCGCTGATGAATGTAGATGCCATGCATAGAACATGAGCCCGGAGCCTGCCCGGGGCAGGTGGTGAAATCCACAATCTACACACCCGCAGTGCAGGTTCAATGCGGGTATTCGGTGTTCCACTGGTTCCCCTACAAACCCACAGTGCAGGATCAATATGGGTATTCGGTGTTCCGCTGGTTCCCCTACAAACCCGTGGTGCAGGTTCAATGTGGGTATTCGGTGTTCTGCTGGTTCCGCTACAAACCCGCAGTGCAGGTTCAATGTGGGTATTCCATGTTCCGCTGGTTCCGCTACAAACCCACAGTGCAGGTTCAACGCGGGTATTCCATGTTCCGCTGGTTCCCCTACAAACCCGCAGTGCAGGTTCAATGTGGGTATTCCGTGTTCCACTGGTTCTGCTACAAACCCACAGTGCAGGTTCAACACGGGTATTCCATGTTCCGCTGGTTCCCCTACAAACCAGCAGTGCAGGTTCAATGTGTGTATTCTGTGTTTTGCTGGTTCCCCTACAAACCCGCAGTGCAGATTCATCGTGGGTATTCCGTGTTCCGCTGGTTCTCCTACAAACCCACAGTGCAGATTCAATGTGGGTATTCCGTGTTCCGCTGGTTCTCCTACAAACCAGCAGTGCAGATTCAACGTGGGTATTCCGTGTTCCGCTGGTTCTCCTACAAACCCACAATGCAGATTCAACACGGGTATTCTGTGTTCCGCTGGTTCCCCTACAAACCAGCAGTGCAGATTCAACACGGGTATTTCATGTTCCGCTAGTTCCCCTACAAACCCACAGTGTAGATTCAACATGGGTATTCCAAGTTCCACTGGTTCCCTGACAAACCCACAGTTTAGGTTCACCTTGGGTATTCTGTGTTCCACTAGTTCCCCTACAAACCTGAAGTGCAGGTTCAGTGTGGGTATTCCGTGTTCCGCTGGTTCCCCTACAAACCCACAGTGCAGTTTCAACACAGCTATTCCAAGTTCCGCTGGTTCCTCAGGAAGGACTGAAGCTGAATGCCGGGTCGCAGCTTCAGCTTACATGCCAGAAGGCAGGGGGAGGTGTTGAATACACATACATGAAATGGTATTTTTATCTAATGTGAAATATTTACTAGGACAGGTTGACTGCAAATAAATGTTCAGTAAGAACTCTGATTTGGTTATCAGGATGCATGTGGTTATAGATGCCAAGTGAGTTAAAAGTAGAGCGTCTATAGTGAAGGATAACATTGTGAGCTGCACCAACCTCAACTTCCACTGTGTAAGCTGAAGCTGCAAGTCACGGTGCTGGGTCGCAGCTTCAGTGCTTTCTGAGGAACCGACATAACTCGGAAAACCTGAATTGATCCCAACTCTTCAGCAAACAGTCACCTTTAACCCTCCCTCATTCATCCCTACCTACAGGACTGGAGGGCTGTCTGGGTAAAGTGCCCACTTCCCACGCCAGAGGTCATGGTGATCAATCTGCAGCCGAGTGAAGAAGCCAAAGCATTAGACAAAGTTATAGCAATTGAAACTTGTTAATCTGTTATTCAGATGGGATGGGCAAATGAGTTGAGCGTCCACGTCCCGTTTTGGGAGGTCGTGGGCTTCGAACTCTGGTCGAGCCAAACCAATGACTTAAAAATGTATACTTGTCGCTACCTAGCTTGGTGCTTGGCATGACTAGGATAGGGAAAGGAGCAGTGGAATGAGGAAGACCAATCATCCACGATTGAAATTTATCACACTTAATCAACGATTATACCTCTCCCCAACCCCCACAAAAAAAGGAGTTATTAGCAGACAAAACAAAATTACCCCGTTTAATCAAAGAACGTACCCCCCCCCCCTAAAAAGAATTAAAGGAAGTGAAAAAATGCCAAACCCAACCAAATGTTAGCAGAGTAACAGTAGGCGAACATAAGGGTTGTAATCTGCTGGTACCAGGCCTGGACACGAACAGTGTTTGGTTACTCAGGCAGAACACAGAGGTCAAACGAACCGAAGCCCGACGGCGGGGTGTGTCAAACCGATATGGCAGCGAGCACCTCTCGCCATTCACCTGAATCAGAGGGAGTCTCGGGGACCAGCAGATGGTGAATGTAATACATGTACACTGTTGTTTATACTCGCGTAATAAACTACATTACTTATATAGGTGATACTAATATATACATATATAATGCAATAAGAATTATATATATATATATATATATAATTTCGAGTAAATGCGTTGTTTGGGAGTCATGGAGTCGTGCAATCTAAAGGCCCTGTCACACTACGACGCTTCCCGCGGCGCGCCGGCAACGCGCAAAATATTTGCAACCCGTCGAGAAACGTCAAACTTTTCGGCGTGTTGGGGGGGAAGTTGGACGGGCGGCAGCGTGTTGGTAGCGTGATAATAGCTTGTTATTAGCGCGCCGTCAACGGGTATAGACGTTGCGGGCGGAAAAGGCCTCCCTCCCTCCCTCCCTGTATCTGTGTGTGTGTCTCTGTGTCTATATGTGTGTCTCTGTGTCTATGTGTGTGGCTGTGTGGGTGTCTGTATGTGTGTGTGTCTCTGTGTATCTATGTGTGTGTCTATGTGTGTGTCTGTGTGTGTCTCTGTCTATGTGTGTGTCTGTGTGTGTGTGTCTCTGTGTCTCAGTGTGTGTATCTGTGTCTCTATGTGTGTCTCTGTGTGTATCTCTCTGTGTTTGTGTGTGTCTCTGTGTATGTGTGGGTGTCTCTGTGTGTGTATTTGTGTCTGTGTGTGTCTCTGTGTCTCTGCATGTGTCTCTTTGTTTATGTGTGTGTCTGTGTGTGTCTCTGTGTGTGTCTCTGTATGTGTCTCTGTGTCTGTGTGTGTGTCTCTGTGTTTCTGTGTATGTCTGTGTGTGTCTATGTGTCTCTGTCTCTATGTGTGTCTGTGTGTGTCTCTGTTTGTGTGTGTCTCTGTGTGTGTCTCTGTGTGTATCTGTGTATGTGTGTCTCTGTCTCTGTGTGTGTCTCTGTGTGTGTCTCTGTGTATATGTGTGTGTCTCTTTTGTCTGTGTGTGTATGTGTGTGTCTCTATGTGTGTCTGTGTCTGTGTGTTTCTCTGTGTGTCTCTGTGTAAGTGTGTGTGTCTCTGTGTGTGTCTCTTTGTCTCTGTGTGTGTCTCTGTGTGTGTCTCTCTGTGTGTCTCTTGTGTGTCTCTGTGTAGGAGGGAATGGGGGGGGGGGAGATGAGAGAGAGAGAGAGGGTGGGAGAGATGGGGTGAGGGGAGGGAGGGAGTGTGTGAGAGAGAGTGTCTGAGTGTCTCTCTCAGAAGACATACACACACACTCCAGAGTCACAGACACAGACACACACATAGAGATACACACAGAGACACAGAGTCACACACACAGAGACACACACAGACACATACACACACACATACACACACAGAGACACACACAGAGACACACACAGAGACAAAGAGACACACACAGAGACACAGAGACACACACACTTACACAGAGACACACAGAGAAACACACAAACACAGACACACATAGAGACACACACATACACACACAGACAAAAGAGACACACATATACACAGAGATACACACAGAGACACACACAGAGACACACACAGAGACAGAGACACAAAGAAAGAGACACACACAGAGACACACACATAGACACAGAGACACACAAAGACAGAGAGACACACACACAGACACACACATAGAGACACAGAGACAGAGACACACAGAGACACACACAGAGACACAGAGTCATAGAGACACACACAGAGACAGAGAGACACACACAGAGACACAGAAACACACACACAGTCACAGAGAAACACACACAAAGACACAGATACACATAGAGAGACACAGAGAGACACACACAGAGACACACACAGAGACAGAGGCACAAAGACACAGAGACGCACAGAGACACACACAGAGACACACACAGACAGAGACACACACAGACACACATAGAGACAGAGACACATAGACACACACAGACACACACAGAAACACAGAGACACACACACATACACAGAGACACATACAGAGACACACACAGAGACACACACAGACACACACATAAACAAAGAGACACATGCAGAGACACAGAGACACACACATACACAAATACACACACAGAGACACCCACACATACACAGAGACACACACAAACACAGAGAGACACACACAGAGACACACCTAGAGACACATATACACACACTGAGACACAGAGACACACACACACAGACACACACATAGACACAGAGAGACACATACAGACACAGAGACATACACACACATACACATAGACACACACAGACACATAGACACACACACAGTCACAGAGACACACACACAAAGACACATATACACACACAGAGACAGAGACACACATACAGAGAGACACATAGACACAGAGACACACACTGACACACACACTGACACACACAGACACGCGCAGACACAGAGACACACACACAGACACACACACATACACACACACGGACACAGAGATACACACAGCGACACACACAGAGACAAACACCGAGACACAGAGACACACACAGACATAGAGACTCACACATACACACAGAGACACACGCACACATATACAGAAAGACACACACAGACACAGATACACACACAGAGACACAGATACACACACAGAGACACAGAGACACACACACAGACACACACAGTAACATGCGAGCAACGCGCTGGTAACGTGTGTCGACGTGCTGCAAACGCGCCCGTCGCGCCCGTAACGTGGGTCCACGTCATGCCAACGCGCCGGTAACGCGCGATCCAAGACGTTGGGGTGCGTCGGCGCGCGTCGAAAGTTTTGTGCATGCACAAAACCTTGACGCGGCCCGACGCGGCCCGACGCGGCCCGACGCGCGCCGACGCGTCCATTCACACGTTGCTATGTACCGACGCGCCGGTAACGCGCCGGTAACGCGCCGGTAACGCGCCGGTAACGTACCGGACGTGTACCGACGGTTCGCCCAAAAGTGCAACACGTCGGCACGCGTCGAAGCGCGTTCGTGAGAAACGTCGTAGTGTGACAGGGCCTTAAGTGAGAATAATATATATCTAATATAATTTATTTTATGAGAATTCAGACATATATGTTTTTTGTCAAATGCTATTTATATGCCTTCACACTCTGTCCCTCGATCTCTCTATATATATATATGTAGTGGAGGGGTGATGAAAATGGGAAATATTGCGCCTAGAGCGGGACTCGAACCCACATGTCTTTGTATTTCGGGCCAGTATGTTAACCATTACACCACCTAGACTCCCTGATATCACCATACTACCCACGCCTACCTGTCTATCTGGTTACTTACCTGAGATGTCAGTGCAGACTACTACACACACACACACGCACACACACACATATATATATATATATATATATATATATAGATAGATATATATAAATACATTGCATTGATACAAATTTCTCTCCTGGCGCCACCTAGCTGATTACATGTTGTATGGCATTGTTGCCAGTGTAGAGAAATGCCGCTGGATGGCTCCATTAGGGCCCCATGACTGGGTAATATATTTTAAAACATTAAATAGATATTGTAATCCTACTTGTATCCTAAGCGATTTCTTTTATCATCATCATCACCACCATGATGATGATCATCATCAGCATCATCGATCAGTCAGGACATATTTGTTCTATCAGGAATATTCATGACTGTTCGTCCTGAGTATTTGCGATACTTCAGTCACGCTTATTTCTCGTGGGGCACAAGTAATGAAATAGGGCCTCAGGTCTTTCTTTCTTCATTGCAGAATAATCTGGTGAATGGTTTGTGGGACCAGTTGTTTTTCAAATCCAAGTCGATTCTCTGCAATACAATCAAAAATATTCCAAGCAGTTAATACGAAAGGCAAAATGAGCTATTTACAGCACCTTAAAGACATCAGCAGCTCAAGGTGTCAAGGAGAGCCTAGAGAATGATGCGTAGACACGGTGGGATACATGGGGGACTTGTATGAACACGTATATACAATATTTATAATTATATATACATATTATATATTGTATGATTATATTATGTCATGATATATGTCATTATTATTATTATTATTATTATTATTATTATTATTATTATTATTATTATTATTATCCTCTTCTTTGATGCAGGCTTGTAATAGCCTATACAAAGCTCGTAGCTCTCAGCTCTAAGGGTATGCAGCCTCAAAATCCTACAGGAATGTTTCTCTGGCCCAGGCCCTGTCCAGTGCATTCTTGAATTGATTCATGGTAGCTGCTTCCACCGTTTCTTCCGGTAGCTCATTCCACATGTTTATCACTCGCTGTGAAAAGAAGGCCCCTCTTAGTGAGATGTTGTACCTTGGCTTGAAAAGCTTCTTGGAGTGACCTCTGGTATTGCTTCCCTGTATGCGTCTGAGTAGCAAGGCCTCATCCACATTATACTCAGCATTCAGGAACTTCTATGTGTTGATCATGTCCCCATGAAATCTTCTGTATGTGAGGCTTGGTAACTTGAGTCTCCTGAGTCTGTCTGGATAACTAAGGTCCTTCCGATGTGGCACTAGCTTAGTTAACCTTCTCTGAACAGCTTCAATGGATTTAATATCCTTCTTCAATGTTGGGTGCCATATAGTGACTCCATATTGCCGCACACAAACTCATCTTCCTGATAAAATGCTAAAGTCTTTGTATTTTTGGTCATGCAATGTTGGTATCTCTGCATTCATGCGGAAAGATACCGCCTGCATCCATGGATCCCCCTAGCGGGACGCCACCTACATTAATTAATACAGCCGGCATTAAGCTCTGGCGATCACGTAGCAGTGCTCATGCCATTGGATATGTGCATTAATAATAAGCCTTATAACTATGGACACAGACAAAATTACTTCTACGGTGACCTACTAATCTCCAGAAGAATCTGATGGAAACACGATGGAAGTGAAATGCTGTGTGTTAGTATCCAATCAGAATCCATGTTACATGTAGTTACGAGGAAGCCATGTGGGATGCTGACTTCTACTATTAATTGTGTGTAGGTGTGGAAAATCGATGGCAATATGATTATTTTTGCCTAGAAATGTGGAAATTTGTATTATCATGGAAAAACATGGGATTTAATACGGCAGATGGTGCAGGAAAACTGAGACAACATTAGCAAACATGAGTGACAGAAATCAGAGTATTGTCATATATATCGGGAACATTTATATATATTATATATATAGAAAGAGAGAGATATTGTCGTGGGGGTGAAGCAAATGTAAAATATTGTGCCTACAGCAGGATTCGAACCCACACTTCTTGCCATTCCACGGCTAGCGTCTTAACCATTATACGATCTAGGCTACCTGATACACCCACCATATCCCTTCCTACCTGGTTATGTGGCTCTTTGCCTGAGAGCAAAGGGAGCCTGAGAGGCCATATCCCCAGACCCCCCCCCCCCCCCCCCCCCCCCCTCCCCCCTCGTGCATTGCACCTTCGGCACGCCTCCGTTCCAAGAATTTATCTGGGGACCTACAAACTATTTCCTAGCTACGGCTATGGTATATACCTAGAGATATATATTTATATATACGAAACTGAGGAGACATATGAGACTGTCTCAAAAGGTGCTAAGCAATATGGGACAAAATTTGTCCATAGTAACGATCAACATACTATCTACTTATGCATTTGCTCAGGATAAGCTGATTTGTTTTTTACATGGTGTTTCATAATCCCAATAGAATACATATTGATTTGAAGCAAATATCCTTGTGTTTTCAGTGTAACCGTTTCTGTGCTGTTTTGTGTCAATCGTTACTATGGACAAAAAACCTAAAAGAGTTAGCACCTTTTGAGACAGGCTCATATGTCAATGCTATGATTGATTATATATCGCCTGTATTGACGTCAGTAGGGCGTGCTTAGCATGTCGCCTCCGGCATACGTTGGCTGGGGATTGAATTTCCTCGGTGCAGTTTTTAATTAAGGTTCAGGTTCACAGTGATTACCATTCTTTTGAGAATTGACCCAGCTTTGAATCAAATCACATTAAATGTTGGTTGTAAGTTAGAAATTAATATTACATGTATGTTATTGTTATTGTTTGATGAGTCAGAAAATATCTAACCTATTTCTAAAGCATTAATGGTAATATTTATTGTAATGTTTAAAGAAACTTAAATGAATGAAATCGTTTCTGGTTTAAACGAAGAAAAACTAGTATTCCTGGTGAGTTGATTAATCATGCTGTTGTCTTTGTGCTTCATTTGGTGAATATTCATTACCTTTTTATCTTTATACTACCCGCTGTATATTAGAACCGTTGTTGTTCCATTTGTGTTCGGTCAGATGAACACCCCTTACTTTGACCTTAGTACTACTGGCTGTGCATTACAACCGTTGATTAACCTTGTTGTTCCATTTGTGTTCGGTCAGATGAACACCCCTTACTTTGACCTTAGTACTACTGGCTGTGCATTACAACTGTTGATTAACCTTGTTGTTCCATTTGTGTTCGGTCAGATGAACACCCCTTACTTTGACCTTAGTACTACTGGCTGTGCATTACAACCGTTGATTAACCTTGTTGTTCCATTTGTGTTCGGTCAGATGAACACCCCTTACTTTGACCTTAGTACTCCTCGCTGTGCATTACAACCATTGATTAACCTTGCTGTTCCCCTTTTGTCTTTTTAGGTGAGTACACTTTACCTCAGTTATGTCACACATACGACCCGCAAGCAAAGTTTACGCTGGTTACGGTAGGTCAGCTGATCACAACAGCACACAAGAGACTCCCCCACCATGTTTTCTTTTATTTAATAAATTCACCCCAATAGCTTTACACTCTGCAGGGAAGGATATACAGGTGGTTAATTATATAACTATGCATGTTACCATGCCAACCACAGTTTGGTGGAACACAACCAACTACTGTATACTCAGTATGAGTTGACATGGTTGATTGATGACATAATTTACATATATCAATCGGTAACATTTTCTGATATTTATTTAAGGAACAGTCATGGTAATAAAGGATTATTCAAGAATAAAATAATAATTTAGCAATATACGATGACGGGTTAATTGGAAAGTAGGGATGTGGTGGGAGAAACCTATATGGGTCATTCTCAGAAACTTTGTATCACGTACATTTGGTTTCCACGTAACATTGTTAATGAGCCTTTTTGGGGGGGTAGGCTAGGTAGCGATAAGTATCAATTTGATAAGTCATTGGTTTGATTTGGCTGGGATTTGAACTCCCGACCTTCCACAAAGTCTGCGCTGTACCGATTCGGCCACAATGTCCGGGTTCTAGTGTCATCTAGTGACATGTAATGAGATCTAGGAAATCGACTGGCATCTACCGTCTTGATATGACCTCAGATGTTGCTAGGACGCAAAACAACAACAAACAAACTAGCATTTAATTATATCTGTTGGCATCGAGATACATCTAGTGACCTAGTTACATCTATTGACCTAGTAACATATGAAATCTAGTGAGGGCTATTGACATCTGGTGATATCTAGTAACACCTAGTGATCTATAATGGAATCTACAGTCACAGAAAAACATTGACATCTGGTGATATCTAGTAACACCTAGTGATCTATAATGGAATCTACTGTCACAGAAAAAGATTGACATCTGGTGATATCTAGTAACACCTAGTGATATAGAATGGAATCTACTGTCACAGAAAAACATTGACATCTGGTGATATCTAGTAACACCTAGTGATCTATAATGGAATCTACTGTCACAGACAAACATTGACATCTGGTGATATCTAGTAACACCTAGTGATCTATAATGGAATCTACTGTCACAGAAAAAACATTGACATCTGGTGATATCTAGTAACACCTAGTGATCTATAATGGAATCTACTGTCACAGACAAACATTGACATCTGGTGATATCTAGTAACACCTAGTGATCTATAATGGAATCTACTGTCACAGACAAACATTGATATCTGGTGATATCTAGTAACACCTAGTGATCTATAATGGAATCTACTGTCACAGAAAAACACATTGAGTAATTTCTGGACAGCCACTTATAAAACAGGTATCTACATTCCAGCCATTTTCACCAGTCGGTCTTGAACTTTGAAATTGTGTGTGTGTGTTCCGTCTGTGTGTGTATGGTGTGTGTGTGTGTGGTGTGTGTGTGGTGTGTCTGTGTGTGAATGGGGGTGGGGGGGGGGTGACCCAGAGCTCCCAGAATCCACCCTTGTCAATATATAGCCTAGAGCGTTAACCACAATTCACCACTCACCACTCACCCCTCATCACACAACACTCACCCTACACCACTCACCACTCACTACACGCCACTCACCTCTCACCACACAACACTCACCCTACACCACTCACTACTCACCACTCACTACACACCACTCACCCCTCACCACTCACCACACAACACTCACCCCTCACCACACAACACTCACCCTACACCACTCACTACTCACCACTCACCGTGCACTCTTTTCTGTCTGCTCTGACTAAATATATGTCAATTCACCAGGAAATGTGTTTAATTCTTTTCACCGGAAATGAATGAAATGACTTTTTGTTGTGCCCTTCCCACTTGTCCCTTATGTGCTCGTTCTTTTCTACCACTGAACCGATTGCTATAGAGGGAGTGCATGTGACATCATTACTTAGCAATCAGCAGTCAGCGGGCTGCCATATTGGATTACGAGCACCCTCCCTAGCCATGTTGTGAATGCATGCAGATGTAGTAAAACAGAGTGTTCTTGTGTTGTGGGATGTTCTGGGCAGTTTACCTCCAATGTGTTTACTTACAGCACTTTAGCAACAACTTCTGAGGCCAAACTGCTCAAAACAGTGACAAATAAACCAACAAATCAGTAAATAAGCACAGTGTAGGCAGCTGCAAGCCTTCTGTATGTCATCCAATATGGCCACTGAAAGTTGCCTCGTGACGTCATTACACCCCCTCTATATCATGCAGCAAGCACTTGGCGATTGTTACAAGGGATAGGTAGCGATTGTTACAAGAGAGTTGCTTGCTGACACCTTGCTTGTTGTTGTTTTACGTCCTAGCAACATCTAAGGTCATATCAGGATGGGAGATAGGAAAGTTTTGGGGTTTGGGATATATGTGTGAATGTAGACTGGTGTAGAAGGATTTGATTGGTTTTTGGAGTTTTACATCCTGGCAACATCTAAGGTCATATTAGGATGGGTACCAACTTGTGACAGTGCACACTCATGGCAACTTTATAGTGCTGCTCCACTAGGAAATCAGGCCGCCCGTACCATGACCCGATATCCCATCCCAGCCACATTATCCTGACACTGCTCTAACCAGTCTTTGCCCTATCCTATTAATTGAAAGCAACAAGTATCAATTTTATAAATCATTGCTTTGACTCAAATTAGGAACCGAACTCCCGACCTTCCGCACGCGAGGCCTGCGCTCTGCCGATTCGGCGACCACGTCCGGTTTGTTACAAGGGATAGGAAGGGTTTAGGGGTTCGGATATGTGTACAAGGTATAAATATAATCGGGCGGTAAGGGGTTAATGTTGGCAGCGTGCCAAGGGGACATCAGAAATGGGCTGCGTGATTTAAGGCGTGCTGCGAGCCGCTCACTGTATGTAGGTCACGTATCGCTATGTAGGTCACGTATGTAGGGCGTGTATTTAGGTTATGCAGCGAGTAGCTCACCGCGCTGACGGTATGCGGCGTGTTGAGAGCAACGTATTGGCATTTCCTCCGGGTAAGGGTGTGTGTGTGGAAGGGGTGGGGTGGGGCAGTGCTTCTGGACATGATTTACCAATTAATTAATTAGTAGCCTTAATAAGCCAATGGAAGGTTGGTATCGCGACTAAATTAATATCATTATCTCATAGAACACACAGCTTTATTGTACTAATAAGAAGTAGCATTACAACTGGCCAGTTTGTTGATATGATTTTTTTGCATCCATTAATCTCAAACCGACTTTGATTGGATGGTTTGATTGATTGGTGGTTGCTTTACGCCGTGTCGGCAGCATAGGCCATATTCACCGCGAGAAATGGTTGTTTTTGTTCAAACCATCGCTTTTACATGTAAAAGCATACACCCAACCCCTTATTCGTGCAATATATCTTGAAAATGTTCATGACCTACATTGAGTGGCCGCTTTTAGTTCACATTTAGATGTTTTATCACTCACCAATTTGTATAGATTAACAAGGGGAAGATCAGGATAGTGCTACGCAATATTAATTGGTTAGTAGTTGGGGGGGAGGGTGAAAAAGAAAAAAAGAAAAATTATGATTTCAAGAAATTAGGTATATATTTGCACCAATCTTTAAAGCTGCATAGTCCGATGAAGCATCAAATTTTCAGAACAAAAACATTCACCTAGATTTTATTCTACATATCTAACTTAGATATTGGTGCACTCATTAAACATGTGTTTCCACATAGAAGGGCATACTGAGTCAATTTAACAGAACCTATTACTGCATAAGCCTATGGTGAGAGTTTTGCCATGCTTGCCAAAATCAATTTAGGATGTTTGCATTTCAATTATCTAAATAGTTAGCCATTCAAAATGAAAGTTACTTCAAACTAAAGTAAGGTAGGTTATAACAACGAATTAAATATATTTATCTCAGAAAAATGGCAGAAATTCAAAACCATCGGACTATGCAACTTTAACTCGCACCCCCTTATTCAGGAGTGTCAGTGTTGTGGTGTTCTCTGTGGCGAAGTGGTTAGAGTATCTGACTTTTTTCTAGGTCAGACTCCTAATCTGAAGGTCGGTCGTTCGATTCCCTGTGCCCTCACCTCTGTCAATTTGGATTTCCACCGCTGTGTATCACTTACAGTGTCAACAAATGCCAGTTGCTCTCATACCATGTCTATGTGGTGTGGGAGGTTAAAAATCCCTTGGGTCGGTAAAAGTGTAGGCTCGGGCTTTCTATCGACAAACTGTCTAATGGTGAAAACAAGTCTATACAGACTTATCCATAATAGGCAGTATAAATCTTCAACAACAAAAGTATGGTTTGCCTGTGGAGAAGTCTGAAACCGAGTTTGCTGCTGTTTACCCTCGCCTTCCCCATATCGAAGCGGGGTTGAGTCCCCTGTTGGTGGCCCCAGAATGGAATGTTTAATTGTAATGGAATTCCACCCGGTGCACCATCACATCGCTCTATGGATTTCAGTGCCAATCTTGTGCCATCCAATGTACCATGCGTTATACCACTCCTGTTTTGATTGCAGTGCCACTCTTGTGTCATCTAATGTACCATGCATTGTAACACCCCTGTATTGCCTTCAGTACTTCCCTTGTACCATCAAATGTACTATACATTGTACCATCCCTATGCCATTCAATATATGACACATTGTACCATCTCTCTATTCATTTTAGAACGACCCTGTACCGTCGAATATACCATTTAGTTTACCTATTCTGGATTGATCTCAGTACCATCGACGGTACCATACATTGTACCACCCATGGATTGACCTCAATACGACCCTGTACCATCCAGAGTCCCACACATTGTGTCATTCTCCCGATTGACCTCAGTCCCACCTTGTACCATCCAATGTCCCACACATTGCACCATCCCCTGGATTGACCACAATACCACTTTGTACCATCCAATGTCCAACACATTGCACCATCTCCTGGATTTACCTGAGTACCACTCTGTACCATCCAATGTCCCACACATTGTATCATCCCCTGGACTCACCTCAGTACCACCATGTACTCCTATCCACTGTACCACACAGTGTACCACCCCTATATTTACATCCCCTGTTCTGTACCATCCAATTCACCACATCCCGTACCATCCCGTTACTGTTTTCTCTTCTAGTTTCTCTATCCTCCCCAGCTATACTCGCACCACCAATGTATAATCACCCTATATTCAAAGCACCCTCCACCTATATGTCCCTTCTAATCTCCCCCACACCCCACCCTCCCCCACCCTCCCCCCACCCCGCTAAATCCCCCAACCTACACGCCAAGCCACACTTCAATGACAGCCACTATTCGGTTCTAATGGAAATCTACTTCCATGAAGCAGAAACCACTCAAAATCTAGCCCGTCATAATTTGTTCACACATGCGCAATTGTCGGCGTCGCAGTACGTAGGTTCTGCTCGATCTTGTTCGCGATAAGTGCAGTTCCATTTCAGAATTGGCATGGGCGATAATGCGGGATTTCTCTGTTAGCAGCACATTAGACCCAAAGCTCTCTGTGATTTCTACTACCTCAGACTGATACAGCCCCCCCCCCCCCCCCAACCCCCCATCCTCTCCTCTCGTCACTCCCCATCCATCTCTCCCTTTCCCCTCTCCACTCTCCTTGCCCTCTCCACTCTCCTTGCCCTCTCCACTCTCCTTGCCCTCTCCACTCTCCTTGCCCTCTCCACTCTCCTTGCCCTCTTCATTCCCCTCCCTCTCCAGCCCCCCTCCATTCTCCTCCCTCTCCACTTTATTCCCCACTCTTCATTTTCCTTCCCCTGTCCCTGTCCTCTCTCCCGTCTTCTCTTCTCGTCCCCCTTTCCCTCTTGTCATTCTCCCGCTCCCCACCCCTCCCCCTTTCTCTGCACTTTTCCCTCCCCTCCTCTCCCCTCCCCTCCTCTCCCCTCCCCCTCTCCTCTCACCTCCCTCTCTATCCCCTCCTCTCCCCTCCTCTCCCCTCCTCTCCCCTCCTCTCCCTCCTCTCCCTCCCCTCCTCTCCCCTCCCCTCCTCTCCTCTTCCCCCCTCCTCCCTCTCTCCCCTCTCCTCTCACCATCCCTCTCTATCCCCTCCCCTCCCGTCTCCACTGCCCTGTATTTCCCTTCCATTTCAACTGCGCCTACTCCACCCTCTCCTCCTCTCCCCCTCTCCATCTTTCCACCTCACATCCCCCCTGCCCCTCCCCTCCCCCTTCCCCCAAGTTGTTACTTTTCCCAGTTCTCTCCCTTTCCCGGGGGTTATTTTTCTTGTGTCTATACGGGAATGCGTTGGAGGCCGGAGGACATTTGTGGAGGAAGGGTTGAGTGGGCGATATTGAGGCAGGGAGGCTATATCATATAGGCTTACAGTAACAGTTACTGTGCTTGGAGACTGCAGTCGGCACCTGGTGGTGATCTTGCGCTATCCGTGAGATCTTAATGGGCTCCGAGAAGTGGTGGCAAAGCCTCGTTGTGAGTGGCCCCGCTTGGGGCGCTGCGATGGCTGCCTTGCAATGAATGTCTGCCTAGATACGCTCCTATCGCATTTGCACTACATTTATTGGCGCTAAGCTTTCGCTCATACTCACCTGCTCGAGTTCACGTGTGTGAGAAAGTGTGACATTTAGGTTGTCATCTGCTGTCACTGATACAACCTTAGCTGGTAGCAAGCACATACAATTCAAACAAAAGCAATAAGGTCAATTGGATTCACTGGATTATAGTTTTATAACAAGTCATATGTGTAATGGAAATTGAAATGAATTTACCTCACCGTAGGTATATGTGATAGATATGTTGGTTGGTTGTTGGAGTTTTACGTCTTGGCAACATCTATGTTGAAATCAGGACGAGTACTGACTTGTGACAGTGTGCACTCATGGCGACTTTATAGTGCTTCCCCACTCAAACACCAGGCCACCAGCACAGTGAATAGATATCGCATGCAGTCACATTTTCTTGAGACTGAGCTAACCAGTCCTTGCCCTATCCTATTAATGCCAAGCGCCAGGCTAGGAAGTGACCAGTATCCATTTTATAAGTCATTGTTTTCACTCGACCAGGAACCAAACTCTGGATCTCCCGCACACGAGGTACGCGCTCTACCGATTCGGCCACTGCGCCCGGTGTGTGATAAATATGTGACAGTTGTCGTGTGTGGCCTGAGTGGTTTCAGATAGGCCTCAGATTCGCCTCAGCCTCAGGGTTGACCCAGTAGAAATCACTCCGCCCACTCGCGAGGACATGACATGACATAGCCACAAATATGTTAATTACATTTTGACCTTGAAAATGGAGAAAACTGGTTAGAAAGTTATATGTGGTGCACCAATAACATCCGTGGTTAAGGGATTGATGATGATGATGATGATGATGAATTAAATTTGGTACAGCCATCTTATCTTGTTTGTATGCCATACAACTCTCCATTGATGGACCCCACCACACTCATATGGTGTTAGTCAAGTACATGTAGCCTCGTTTTAGAATGCAATTGAAATTAGTGCTGAGAGATTTGCACTTGCACTAAATGCCTAGTGGCCCACAGGAGGTGCAGAAACACTCACCAGGGCAGTTGCCATTACTGGCAAACCTTTACCTCACAGTGCTGAGAGATCTGCAATTGCAATAGTTGTTCTGTGTCTAAATTCTCTATTTGCACGTACCTCCCCAGGTGAAATTCCACATGCACGAATAGTTGTTTGTATGTGTATTGCATTAAGGTTAGTTGGTTGTTGGAGTTTTACATCCATACGGATGCCGAGGCCTGGACAGTGTACAGATGACAGGTGAAAAAGCTGCATGCCTTCATGATGCAACATCTGCGTTCAATCATGAGGCTAACCTGGAAGGACAAAGTGACAAATAAGGAATAAGAAAAAAAATGGGCAGGTTTCCGCATTTGGTATTGGTGATTGGATCCACTGATTTGGATATTAGCAATATAATATATATATGTGTATTGGAGATATGTTATATCTTTTTGAAAAAAGAAGAGAAAGCAAAGGAAGAAAGAAGTGTTATGATATAGAAGAGATATGTTATATATTTTTGAAAAAGGAAGAGAAAGCAAAGGAAGAAAGAAAGAAGTGTTTAGAGACAATTCTAGAGTCCTCTTGTACATTTATTGATGCATGCTCACCAAGTGCATAATACATATGTTGAACTGGAATTGCATGCAGTTACTATTACGACAAATAGTCAATTTATGTTATGCTTCTATTATCGAACAGGTTTTTCATGTGGTTATTATTGCAACTGATATTGTCATTTATGTACCAACAAATTGTAATGAACGGCTGGAAGACCAGTGCTCTGGCGCTGACAAAAGACATTATTCGCTGAATAAAATACATTTAGTAAAAAAAAAAAAAAGGAAATACTCGAACGGACGGGACTGCCCTCTATGGAAGATCTTCTGATCAAAAAGAATCTCCGGTGGACTGGACACCTCATGAGGATGTCATTAGACACGCAACCAAAGCAGATCCTCTATTCTCAACTGTCTTCTGGTTACAGAAAGAGAGGGCACCCTCATCTCTGGTTCAAGGATACCATCAAGAGAAACCTGAAGCTGAGAGATATTAAGACCGACTCATGGATGCAACTCTCACAGCAGAGAGCTAAATGGAGAGCAGCAGTCAAGTAATGAAAGCAGTCTTTGTTGCATCGCGACCGACAGCATGATGATGATGTTGATAACATAAGTATAACTGTCTATATGTGTATGTGTGTAATATTATATAAACATATATTCTTCAGAATTCTGAACTGTCTTCACACGCATGCACAGCCATGTTTTCCTCGGTGTTAGGCCAATTGTCGACTATTTCGGAGAATCCCCTTGGCAGACCGTGCCGTGTTTAACGAGTGGAGTCTGGGGAGACCGGGTCCAACCCCATTCTTCAGTATGACCACGGTGAGGGTTGCTGTGCCAGTACCAGGAAGGAGGCTGTCGGTGTAGCACACTTTGTTTCACCTAGAAACTACTCAGCAAGCTCTTGAAATTAAAATGCAACCTGTGTATTTTGATATCAGTTTTGTAGTCTTTGACACATGTTGGATCTTTCTTTCTTAGGAAAACCAGACTAACAAAATAAATCTTACTTATTTGATATCGCTGACTAACAAAATAAATCCTACTTATTTGATATCGCTGACTAACAAAATACATCCTACTTATTTGATATCGCTGACTAACAAAATAAATCCTACTTATTTGATATCGCTGACTAACAAAATACATCCTACTTATTTGATATCGCTGACTAACAAAATACATCCTACTTATTTGATATCGCTGACTAACAAAATAAATCCTACTTATTTGATATCGCTGACTAACAAAATAAATCCTACTTATTTGATATCGCTGACTAACAAAATAAATCCTACTTATTTGATATCGCTGACTAACAAAATACATCCTACTTATTTGATATCGCTGACTAACAAAATAAATCCTACTTATTTGATATCGCTGTGAATGTGGGCTTAGATGCTGAGACAGCATTAAATCAACATCAATCAATCACCAATCATCTTGAAGTTATTATTTAAAAACAAATCTAATTTAACGGATCAAAATGTGCTGAATCAATATTGGAATGAACATCTTTAATTCTTTTTTTACAACAAACAAAAAGTGTTGTATCACTGCATATTGTGTCAAAAGGTGAAAGGTTGATGTACATGTTTATATAAATAATTAGATATATAAATGATTAAATATCTATATATATTTATATAAATATTTACATAATTATTTATATTAATTTGTTATATATATAACTATGTATATAAGTATGTATGTACATATGTATATAAATATGTATATAAATATGTACATATATATATGTTTTTTTTATATGTATATATTTATTCAAATACATATATAAATACGTATATCAAATGCTAGACATTTTATTGATCTTTTCTTTGTGTAATTTAGACAACCCTGATATTTTCATGCCGGTTTCAAATTGTATTTGAAACGGTGCTTTTTGTTTTGTTTTGGGTATTGAAGTACGTGTTAACTCTTGGTGTGTCGTGTAATTGGAGTTTTGTGGCCTCATAGATTCTTATTACATGTTCCCAGAAAGCCTCAAGGGGTCGATTTAAGTAAGATCTAGTGGTGTCGTGCAGTATTGTTACTGAACCAATATTCCGGTGTTGTGTACATTTGCGTAGTTGCCAAGTTTCCAAATAGACTAAGTTTTAGTACATGAAGTGTCATTATATTTTTGTGCTAGTTTTGCATATATTTGAATATATAAAGCATATATAAAATAATATCTCGGGTGTGAATGGTAGAATACAGCATCCCTGGTTTAAATAATTAAAAGGAATTAGATGAAAAGAAAAATAAGAAAAGGGGGTGGGGGGGGGGGGGGGGGGGGGGGGGGGGGGAGGTGGGGGGGGGGGGGGGGGAGGGGGGGGTTTGTTGGGTTGGTTGTTTGGGGTAGTGTGGTTGGAGTTGATGTGTTTGGGGTATTGTGGTGGGAAGGTTGTGATTAACACCACTCTTATGGTCTACCCTCCTGATCCACTTGTGACCGGGTGCGCCGGATCCGTCTTTACGCGAATATTTGGGGGCGGGAAGTCGCCACCGTCACGTGATCAACGCCGACCGCAGCGACCTCTGGTGTACATATTAATAACGGACAATAATAATTGACCAATTTCATATGACGTCAGCATGGCTATTTAGGTCAGTGCGCGCGCTGCTTGGCTGCAGGACAACATCCGGTCACACTGCAAACTCAATGGCTATGGGAAATCTTCATACAGAAAAAGTTAAATATCTTTAAAACCACAACACCTAGAAACAAACTGAGTGGAATACAGATAGAAAACATGTTTACCAAAAAGATTATATTAAATTGATGTGGTTAGGGTTCTGGATTTCTATAAATTTTGAATAAAATCGACGTTTTGCACTACGCCTACCGGCAAACTCAATGCATTGTCAATAGCAGTGAGCAATCTTCATACAGAAAAAGTTAAATATCTCTAAAACCACAACACCTAGAAACAAACTGACTGGAATACAGATAGAAAACATCTTTACCAAAAAGATTATATTAAATTGATACGGTTAGGGTTCTGGATTTCTATAAATTTTGAATTTATCGACGTTTTGCACTGCGCGTACCGGCAAACTGCCCACGAAGGGTAAAATACGGCAATGCTATGTCTATGTGGAGCATTTATTTTTGTAAAATAAATTTTAAAGCTTTCATTGGATCGATTAAAAATATCTTAATGCGCGATCGAAGAGGAAGATCAGAAGTATTTAATGTAACCTAAGAGCAATTTACGCTGAAAGTATTAAAAACAGAGATAATAGTGAAAGTTTGGATATTCTGAGTGTCAGTGCCAGTGCATTGTCAATGGCCGTGAGCAATCTTCATACAGAAAATGTGAAATATCTCTAAAACTACACCACTTAGAAACAAACTGCTTGGTACACATATAGAAAACATATTCAACAAATAGATTATATTAAATTTATATGGTTAGGGTTGTGCATTTCTATTAATTTTTAATAAAATAAACGTTTTGCACTGCACATACTGGCAAACTCAGTGGCAGTGTGCATTTGTTCTGCAGCCGAGCTGCGCGCGCATACACAATGTTTACAAACATTGAAATAGGTCTATAATAATTCCATTCCACGTTTTTATACTCGCATAATGCTAAAATACATCACATTATCCCGACACTGCGCAAACCAGTCCTTGTTCCCCTGTCCTATTAATGGAGCTGACCGGGATAGGACGCGGTGGCAGAATTGGTAGAGCGCAGACCTCCCATGCAGAAGGTCGGGAGTTCGATTCCTGGTCGAGTCAAACCAATGACTTACAAAAGTGATACTTGTTGCTTCCTAGCCTGGCACTCAGCATTAATAGGATAGGGCAAGGACTGGTTAGTTCAGTGTCAGGACTATGTGGACTGAGTGGGATATCGGGTCATAGTGAAGGCGACCTGATTTCCCTGTTGGGCAGCACTATAAAATCGCCATGAGTGCGCACTGTCACAAGTCGGTACCTGTCCTGATATGACATTAGATGTTGCTAGGATGTAAAACCCAAACAAACAAACGGTTTGACTCGGTCAAGGGTTTGAACCTATTCAGAACAATGAAATATACCAAATTTACCAACAGGAAAATCTATAATAAGCATAAGTTATGATATTATTTAGTTATTTAAGAACCACACAGAACTTAGACCCACCAGGTTTGATTTCTTAGAAAGACTAGCACAACAAAGGTGCACATTTATCTGCCACTTAAGGGTGTCTTAGCGTTATGTGTATATGCCTAATGAACCTCCAGGGAGAGGAGGCAGGTTCAGCAAAAGGCAGAAGTAGTGTCAGACTTGTTTCGTGAAATGAAGCGTGCGAGTTCAATTAAATAATATACATGGTATATATATTGTATTATACATATATTATGTTTAATGGAATATGTATGTGAAGGTGGTGAGTTCAATGCTCAAACACTGGAACAGCTTGGTCAACACTCTAATTGCTATTCAGTTAGGTACTCAAATAGAATACTACAGCCTGTATTCTGCACTGAACCACAGTACTAGGTGGGAGATTGTCCCAGGATTTTAACCGAATAAAACATATTTAAAAATTGATGAACAATGTAAGGTTAGTTAAGTAGTTTTAAGGAGTTATTTGTTAGCTCTTAGACAAAAAAGTTGGGGGGGGGGGCGTGATTGAGAACCAGCCAGAGATATTCGCTCACACCCACACTTGTGTTTGTATGGAATGTCTAATAATATATATATGTATATACCCACATATATATATATATATATAAACATATGTATATGTGTATATACATAAATATATATATATATATATAAATATGTCAATGGGGGAATACATATATATATATATATTTATATTTATATATATACACGTATTATATATATATATATAGAGAGTATAATGTATTATACGTATATAAAAGGGGCGGAGCTCTCGCATGATTATCTATAATATTATCACGATTATTCCTCTGTTATTTCTACTACTATTATTGTCCAAACAGTCTACTGGCTACCTGTTTGCTCCTGGAGATCGTTTTGTCTTGTTGTGTCGTCCGCGACCCGGACGACCGTGCCTGTGAGTCGATTATCTGGTCGATTGGACTACATCGGGATCGATCTGCACAGCTAGAATTCACATGGATGACGGTATCGTGCCTTAAATTAGATTCGATGGTCAATTATTAACGACCGTCGATCAGCCTCTAAGTGTGTCGACTGTATTCATAGACAGGGGTGTGGACGATAATTTTGAGAGCAAGCCTTGAACTCATAGACTTTCCTCATAGGGGTCGATATATAATCGACACAGAATCAGTTGAACTCATAATAATATCGCTGAAGCTATCAAGCTCATATATTGCAGCCAGTGTGTCGATAATACCGACTGGGAAATAAATAAGTTACTTATCGTACGTACATTAAGCACGATCGACTCAGAACTTTACACGTTGGTTTAAAAATAACGGCTCCAAGATCGCCGGGTGCATGCTCAGCTGAACGCTTAATCCGCTTAATCCGCTTAATCCGCTTAGCTCTTGTCCGCTTTCATGCCAGGCTGCCGCTATTGTTCAGAGTGTGGGTCAAGCCACGACAATCACGACCAATGTCCGTGTGCTAAAACGATCGACACACCTGTTACGAGGTCAGGTATGGCTACGCGTAGCAGCACAGCGCCGACTAAGAATGCGAGATCGGTAGGTAGTGTCGACGAATTTGATTCGACCGCTTCCAACTTCGCCGAGTTGTCGCTGGAGGAGCGTGAGTCGAGTGCACGCGCGGCTATCGACAAACTCAAGGCAGAGATGCGGGTCACAGCTCTGGAGGACGAACTCGACGATCTCCGAGCCGAACGAGACAGAACACGAACCAGACGGCGGACGACCGTGAGGGACGACCAACACGACGTTCCGGCGAAGACAACCCATGACGACGCGGACGACCGATTGCAGCCACAGAATGAGCGACGGACGACGGACGCAGCGCCTTTACCGCCGAGTTGGACGAGAGGAACCGACCACGTCGACTCGACCCACGGTCGATCGCGTCGACACTCAAGGGGGTCGAGTAGGAGAAGAAGACGGGAGTCGAGGTCGAGTAGCGACGGGAGTTCATCACGAAGGCGACGCAGTAAGTGGTCGTTGAGAAAGTATGGGATGGGAAAGGACGTCAGGAAGATGAACCCCCATGAACTTGTGAAGGCTTCATGCGACTGGTGCCTTGACATTACTTCCCTCACAAAATCGGACTACAGATCATTTATCCAACACATCGGCTTCATCTCAACGCGGGCGCGTGAAGACCACTACAGGGACGTTGCCCATGTCGACCACGTGCTTGCCATTCGCAAGCTCGGGGAAAGCATCGGGTTCGCGGCATTTTCTAAAGCACACCAAGATGAAAGTATAGAACACTACGGCCCCCACAATATGAAGATGAAGAGACAAGGCACTAACACATATAGTGCTCGGAGAAGATCACCGGGCAACAACACGAAGAAGGCTTGTTACGCCTGGAATGGCGATTCGGGCTGCCTTAGATCGGACGATGAGTGCCGCTTCGCGCACGCATGTTCAAGATGTGGCGCTAAGTCTCACAAACGGGCTAAGTGTAAAAATTGACGTGCTCGGACATTCAACAGGCCTAGCCCCCAGACTACAAGAGTCCTTCCGGCATCGATTCGGATCCGTCCCCGCTCCTCTCCGGTCAGAACAGTTCATTGGGAAGGAGACTCGAGAATTGACTTGGGAAGTGATTGCCGGATCGGCTATGACCATCTCAATTCGGAGATCGTTACTGGGTCTAGTCACAATGTTGAATTTCCATATAGCGGCGATCATCCTAACGATAGCATTGAATCTAGGACTGTCAACCCTAACCGGACTGAACATCCCAACTTCATCTCTGATAATGATTGCATCCCATGTCTTGATCTTTCAGCTGGGGTCGAGATCTGTGACGGTGCGGGGGGGGTTGAGGTCAGTCGTATTCATGATAGGAGTAAGGGCTTGCTGTGGGAGCAGCCTGAGGGCGCCAGCAAGGCAGATCGGCTATTTGTAGAGCAGACCGCATCGGGCGGCCTGCTAGTATACGTTAGCGAAACCGAGGGGGCGCCACCCAAGAGATTTCAGGTATCTCGCAGCTGTGTGGACGGGAGCTGCACATGTAGCCACTTGATCGCGGGAAAACCGAGCCAATTAAAACCTTGCAGGTGGTTCGCGGAAATATGTCTTCGGGGCGATTGGGACCCAGATTGGGTATATCTGATGATAGGGGTCACTTTTGGGTTTAGGGTGATTAACCCAGGGGTTGAGGTCTCCTATATTCCAGACAAGCCCAGGAGGAAGGCTAAGTGGGAGCGTGATATAATTAATAAAAAATTCCTCGAGGAGGAACGTGAGGGCCTAATTTCTAGGGTAGATGCCCCCCCTCTCTGCATGCACGAGGCCTTCGTCGTCCCTAAGGACGATGGCGGAGGCCGTGTGGTTATCGACTGCAGTATGCCTTCGAGCGAATCCATGAACAACTTCACTGATGAAGTCCGGACCAAATTCTCTTATAACGGCCTCGATGCTGTAACGGAGATGCTGGAGAGGGGTGACTATATGGGGACGATAGACATAAAAGACGCCTATCGTGCAGTCCCTATCCACCCTGATGACCGGCAGCGTCAAGGCCTTCGCCATGGCGATGATAACCTCAATTACTTTCTTGATAATCGCTTGAGTATGGGCCTGTCATCGAGCCCCTTTATATTTTCCAAGATATCAGACTTCATCCTGAGATGCGGTGTTCGCGAAGGCTTGGCCAGAGTCGTAAACTACCTTGATGACTTCTGTCTCGTCGGTGGGACGCGTTCGGAGGTCCAGGGCGCTCAGAGAACCCTCATCCATATCTTGAGAAGACTGTTTTTTTTTGTTAACTTCAAAAAGGTCAGTGGTGTCGAGACCAAGGTTAGATTCCTTGGCATATTCATAGATTCTGTACGCCTCGAGCTTAGCCTTCCTCCGGATAAATTAGAGAGGACATTGAAGATCCTCCGCAAACTACGCGGGCGCAAGAAGGCCAGTAGAAAGGAGCTGGAGCAGGTGGGGGGGCTGCTCGCTCACTGTGCCAAGGTCGTCCGGGGCGGGCGGACCTTCTCTAGGCGGATCTATGATCTCATGTCGAAACTTAAGCAACCTTTTCATAGAACGAGGCTAGGCAAGGGAGTTAGTGAAGACCTCGACTGGTGGTTGAATTTTGCCAGTAGCTTTAACGGGAAAGCCAAGATTCTTGGAAAATTTGTCCCAGTCATATCCAGTTACAGCGACTCTTCCAAGTGGGGCTTCGGTGCCCTGCATGGCAGCGACTGGACTGTCGGCGCATACACTGACTCGACGGAAGACATCCTTGACGATTATGTCGGTCACATCAACGTGCAGGAGATGTGGGCGGTCTACGCATCCTGCAGCCGTTGGAGTGCGGGCTGGGGCGATACCGCTGTCATTTTCGTCACCGATAGCTCTGTTGTGCAGGCAGCTCTTAATACTGGCAGGTCTAGGAGTGCCGAAATCATGCACTTCTTGCGCAGAATATTTTGGTTCTCGGTTAAATACAATTTTACCTTTACTTCTGTTTATATACGTAGTGCTGTTAACGTAGTATGTGATGCCTTAAGTAGACTGGGTGACAATGATAGTGCCGCTAGAATCAGGAGTGTCGATGGTGCCAGAATGCTCTGTTGCAGCAACACGTTTGACTGATCGCTCGTCTCTTTCAGGGAGGGCAGCCCTGAGAGCCGAGCAGCAGCAGTACCAGCATCAGGCATACGCTCAGAACTCAACAATAGCGAGGGCCACGCAGATCAAGAAATATTTAAGATATGCTGAACTTTTCCATTCTTCGAGGTCCCCCATACCATGCTCCGAGGAGCGGTGGCCCTATATGCCGCCTGGTTGGCGAGGGATCTCAAGTATGTATCTGTCATCAACTACCTCAGTGGCCTAAATTTTTTCCTTAAGCAAAACGGTGAAAGGCCTATAGACTATACCAACTTTGTCCTTTCTTCTACTCTCAAGGGTATACGGAGAGCCAAGTCGGATATACCTAGGCGTGCTATGCCTCTCCTTCCCCATATGCTTCGCAAGATCTTCGCTTTGTTAACAAATAGCCCCGGCCACGTTGCCTGGCGCGCAGCAGTCCTCTGCTCATTCCGAGGGCTGCTGCGTAAGTCCCAGGTCACCTTGTCAGATGCCTCTTTATTGAGATCGGACTTCCAGTTTTATGACTGGGGGCTGATTTTGACTGTTCGTCGCTCCAATACGATTCAGTTTAACGAGAGGGTCCTCGAGATCCCGATATCTAGGTGTGTTGATACTGACATGTGTGCGGTTTATTGGACGGAGCGGCATTTCAGCCAGATTGCCGCTAAACCATCTCAGGCAGCCTTCCGCATCCCATGCGGCGGCGGGAGTTCCGCCCGTTTCCCTTACTCGGCCTATCAGGAGACCCTAAAGATATTTTCGGCCAGGGCGGGGCTCGATGCCACCACCCTCTCGTCCCACTCACTCAGGAGGGGGGGTTGCACCTTCCTTTCCATGTGTGGAGCCACCATAGAGGAGCTGAAGGTCCGGGGCAACTGGGCGTCCGAAACTGTCTACTCATATCTCAAGACACCGCTCGGCACAAGGATTGTGAACGACATGAGGGTGGGGGTGGCGCCGTGTTCGAGTCAGGCTGGCGTTGGGTTGGGGGGAGACGCTTAGGCGTCTCCTTGGCCTATATTTTGCTGCCCTGACGCAAATAAAGTCTCCTACCCATCACCGCCTCTTGTCTCTCTCTTTGCCGTAGCCCAACTTTATAGAGAGTATAATGTATTATACGTATATGAAAGGGGCGGAGCTCTCGCATGATTATCTATAATATTATCACGATTATTCCTCTGTTATTTCTACTACTATTATTGTCCAATCGCTGACTTGCCCGCGTTTGCCCCGGTCCTTGCCTACCCCAGCGCCACCACCTGTGGGTTCTTGGCACTACTTTCCCGGGCAGTCAGTCTCTCTCCTGCTTTTGAAATCTTTTTTTTTTTACCGGTAGCCTATATTTTGCTGCCCTGACGCAAATAAAGTCTCCTACCCATCACCGCCTCTTGTCTCTCTCTTTGCCATAGCCCAACTTTATATATATATTTATATATATACACACGTATTCCCCCATTGACATATTTTTATTCAATGTTGTTTCATTATACTGCTGTTGAGGGGGGAAAAAGACTTGCCAATGGATTTTTTTTTCTTGAAGATTTATACTGCCTATCATGGATAAGCGTGAATAGGCTTGTTTTCACCATTAGACAGTTTGTCGATAGAAAGCCCGAGGCTACACTTTTACCGACCCAACGGATTTTTAACCTCCCACACCACATAGACATGGTATGAGAGCGACTGGCCTTTGATGACACTGTAAGTTATACACAGCGGTGGAAATCCAATGGCAGAGGTGGGGGGCACAGGGAATCGAACCACTGACCTTCAGATTAGGAGTCCGACCTAGAAAAAAGTCAGACACTCTAACCACTCCACCACAGAGAACACCACAAATTATTTCAATATTCAAGGACTATTATTTAATGCTTCACTTAACATTGTTTCAGTTAAAGTTGCATAGTCCGATGGTTCTGAATTTCTGTATTTTTTCTGAGATAAATATATTAGATCGATCACTAGTATCTACTTTACATTAGTTCAAAGTTACTTTTATTTTAAATGGTAAATTTTGAGATATTTTGAGTGCAAACATGGAAAATTATTTTTCGCAAGCTTGCCAAAACTCTTGACACCATAGACTTCTGCAGGAACCGGTTCTGTTAAATTGACTCAGTATTGCCTTCTACGCAGAAACAAATGTTTAATAAGTGCATCAGTATCTAAGTTAGATATGTAAAATCAAATCTAGATAATTGGTTTGGTTTTTAAATTTTGATATTTCATCGGACTATGCAGCGTTAAACTTGTGGTTTCTCAGGAACCTAAACAAACCATGACATTAATGGGGGAGTTGGTGTATATTTAAATGGACGCATATATATGTCTATCTTATAAGCTGAGACACCGTGTAAGTAGTACATGTGACTAGGCAACTGGTGTTTTGCTGCAGGCAATGCAGACAAAGGCTGTGATGAGGTTAAAGTTGCATGGTTTGTTTATTTGTTGTTGTTTTACGTCCTAGCAACATCTAAGGTCATATCACGACGGGTACCGACTTGTGACAGTGCGCACTCATGGCGACTTTATAGTGCTGTCCCACTGGGAAACCAGGCTGTCGGCACCATGATCAGGTATCCCACTCAGTCACATTATCCTGACACTGAGTCACCAGTCCTTGCCCTGTCCTAATAATGCCGAGCGTCTGGCTAGGAAGGGACAAGTATACATTTTTAAGTCATTGGTTTGACTCGACCAGGGTTCGAACCCACGATCTACCAGCACGGGAGACGGACGCTCTAACTCATTCGGCCATCCCGTCTGTTTGCATGGTCCGATGGCTTTGAGTTTTTACCTTTCATTTTATATAAATATATATATATTTATCTGTATACCGTATATGTCCCAATAGAAGTATGCTACCCAATAGTAGCACACCCCCCATTTCAAGATTGAAAGCACACACAAATTTATGATCATATTCCGACTGAATGCACATAAAATAAGACAATCCCACTTTATTTAAGAGGCACAACAAAAACAAATAAAGATTTACAATCATATTCAGACTGAATGCACATAAAATAAAACAATCCCACTTTATTTCCTTGAAGATTTATACTGCCTATCATGGATAAGCCTGAATAGGCTTGTTTTCACCATTAGACAGTTTGTCGATAGAAAGCCCGAGCCTACACTTTTACCGACCCAAGGGATTTTTAACCTCCCACACCACATAGACATGATATGAGAGCAACTGGCCTTTGATGACGCTGTAAGTTATACACAGCAGTGGAAATCCAAGTTGGCAGAGTTGGGGGCACAGGGAATCGAACCACTGACCTTCAGATTAGGAGTCTGACCTAGAAAAAGTCAGACACTCTAACCACTCCGCCACAGAGAACACCACAGAGGCACAACAAAAACAAATCCATGAAATTCTTTAACTTTGAATAGACAGACATCCATGTGTCTGCACTTGCGCAGTGCGCGTCTATTGGGACATATACGGTATATATGTACATCCATTACTTTAGTTTGAAGTCAGTTTCATTTTAAAGGGATACCTTTGGAGATATTTGAAATGAAAACATGCACAAATAAGGTTGGCTAGCTTATTGATATGCTGACACTATAAGCTTCAGCAGAAACAGGTTCTGTTACATTGATTTAGTGTTGCCATCATCCATGCTTCAACACATGCTTAATGAATGCACCAGTATCTAAGTTGGATGTATGGAGTATAATCTAGGTTAGGGCTTTAGTTGCGGAAAGTTGATGCTGCCATCAGATTAAGCGGATTTAAGTTAAATAAATGGTTAGATTTACTAAGTGAATCACCAGACGGGATGGCCGAATGAGTTAGAGTGTCCGTCTCCCGTGTTGGTAGACCGTGGTATCGTCGGTTCGAACCCTGGTCGAGTCAAACCACTAACTTTAAAATTGATACTTGTCGCTTCCTAGCCTGGCGCTCGGCATTATTAGGATAGGGCAAGGCCTGGTTAGCTCAGTGTCAGGATAATGTGACTGAGTTGGATATCAGGTCATGGTGCTGGCAGACTGGTCTCCCAGTGGGGCAGCACTATAAAGTCGCCATGAGTGCACACTGTCACAAGTCGGTACCCTTCCTGATATGACCTTAGATGTTGCTAGGATGTAACCCAACAACAAACAAACAAAAAACAAAATAAATCTACTCTCTCATTTACCCATGTGTTACATTTATTGTATGTTAAGGGTCAAATCTAACCTTTTAATGGTACATGACATGTGCATATCAAATAAGAATCTCAAGCTCAGTTTCTCTTTAACGAACTGTGTCGAATCTAGAATGAGTCCCTAATGCCTAGTACACACCTACCGTTTGTGCGCACCCACCTACCGTATACGATCTAAAACTGCCCGTTTCGCGCACAAAAATCGCTAGGTGTGCGCTCCCCGCGCACACCTAGCGATTGCAATTCGCGACTAAAAACTCAGTTTTAGGGCTAAAACGGGCCGATTAGGATTGCGATTCGCGATTCGAAAAATGAATCGGCCCGTTTTCAGTTTTAAGCGGGTCGGGTCGAGTCGCGATTTTTAGTGCGCGAATCGTATACGGTAGGTGTGTACCAGGCATAAATCAATTAAATTAAAACTTAATACTTGGACCGCGGAAGGGGGGATTAAATAAAATAAAATAACACCCAACAATAGAACTGTCCCAATTTTATCTCTTGAACCTAGATAATAAGCAATGTCTTAGTCTGATTACATTAAGCACTAATTACCTGAACACTGACTCAGTCTAGACACTTGCCTAGACCCAGCTACAACCCACATCACTACCCCGCCCTCACCCCCACCCCACCACCATCCACCCGTAGCCGATACTGCTGCTTTTAGGTTGCACCACCGTTTGCTAACAGTTCACCTATCGCTTATTAACAATTCGCCTATCATTTACTAGCAATTCACCGGGCGCGGTGGCTGAATCGGTAGAGCGTAGGCCTCCCGTGTGGGAGATCGGGAGTTCAATTCCCGGTCGAGTCAAACCAATGACTTACACAATTGATGCTTATCGCTTCCTAGTTTGGTGCTCAGCATTAATAGGATAGGACATAGACTGGTTGGCTCAGTGTCAGGATAATGTGACTGAGTGGGATATCGGGCCATGGTGCTGGTGGCTTGATTTCCCAGTGGGGCAGCACTATAAGGTCACCATGAGTGCACCCTGTCACAAATCGGTACCCGTCCTGATATGAACTTATATGTTGCCAGGATGTAATACACCAACAGCCAACCTATAACTTATCAACTAGGATTTGATTGATTGATTGATTGGTGGTTGCTTTACGCCGTGTCGGCAGCATAGGCCATATTCACGGCGAGAAATGTTTGTTTTTTGTTCAAACCATCGCTTTTACATGTAAAAGCAGACAATCAATTATGTGCCAATAGACACTAATTAAATTAGAAAGCTCACAATCATATATCTGTGGTCAAGGGAAACAAATTCCCATAGAAAAAGAAAAGTTTCATTAATAATTAATAGAATCCATTTAGTAAACTATATAAGGTGGTACAGTCCAGCTGCCCTCAAAAAGGCTAAAATGTTTTCCTGTTTTACCTTAGTAAAAAGGTCATGCATACTGTCTGCAGTGTAGAACCGTTGGCGCAGGGCCAAAAAATCAACGCAACTTAGTAAAATGTGTTTGAGTGTCAGTGGGGACTGACACCCAATACATTCAGGGGGAGGTTCCCCCTTGAGCAGAAAAGCATGTGTAAGCCACGAGTGGCCAATACGGCAGCGGCTAAGGACCACTTGGTCCCGCCGACCTCCCGCATGAGTCTGTGGTGGCTTTCCCACAGATGGTTCAATTTCTTTAAGTTTATTAATGTTTTCATCCCACTCATGTTGCCATTTGGATTTTATGTGGGTGGCTATTAGTGGTTTCAGATCAGAGTGAGGGATCAGACACGGTTCAAGATCACAGTTCAGGGCCTTCTTCGCAGCCCGATCAGCTCGTTCGTTTCCTTGTATGCCAGCATGGCCAGGCACCCAGCACAGGTGGATGTCATACCCATCTGTTGTCAGTTGGTTCATTTTATAAATGACCGTTGCTAGAATAGGGTGATTCGTTTTCAGTCCAGCAACAGCCAGGAGGCAAGAGAAGGAATCACTGTATATAACATAGTTGGTGTGGTTGGATACCTCGATACACTCCAAAGCGAGAAGGAGTGCTCGGGCCTCTGCAGTGAAAATCGAGCTCTGATCGGGCAAACGTACACCAAATTTTTCCCGTCGGCAGACTGCCGCAGCAGCTACCCGGCTTTGGTCTTTCGAACCATCAGTGTATATGGAGAGGTGGTCTGCAAACTGGCCTTGAATCTCTGCATGCAGTCCTTGGTACTCGAGTGGATGTGTCCCAGATTTCCTCAGTTCCGTGAGTCGGAGGATAACCGATGGCTTTCTCAACGACCACGGGGGATGTTCTGGGACTTTGGCATCCTCCAACACGTCCAAATCCACGCCCAAGGCCTCCAAATGAGGTTTCATTCGGAGCCTCAGTGGCCGGATGTAATTTGGCCTGGCTTCATACCAGGCCAAATTACATCCGGCAATATCAACTAGGAGTGGGATATTCTGCAGTTGTAGTTAATATTTATGATGCAGAAGGTGGCCTGCGCAATATAACGAAAAGAAGTTAGTGTTCATATGCGTACATATAGATCTACGCAATCGGTTGTGTTGACAGCTGGAGTGATTCCAAATGGGCATAAAGAAACCTAAGGTTGCTGTCACATTACGACGCTTCTTGCCGGCGCCCCGACAACGCACAAAATCACTTTTAGTCGTCGAGACACGTCAAACCTTTCGGCGTCAACGCAACGTATTGGTAGCGTGTTTTGGCGTGCCGTCCTGATTTGACCTTAGATGTAGCTAGGACGTAAAACAACAACAAATTGTTTAAGCAACAGTTTGGCGCAACGTGTGGAAACGACCCTCACCCACGCGCGGCGTGTGCCTAGCGTTCGCATAACGTTAATCCAGCGATGTCGACCTGCTTCTGACATCGCCATAATGTTGGCACCCGCGCGTTGTCGGTTGTCGAAAGTTTTGTGCAAGCACAGAACTTCGCCGATCCGATGATGCGCGCTGCCGACCCTCGCCGACTGTCACCGTCCATCAACGATTACCAACGCGAGCTTTACGCGCACGTAAAGTTTCCTGACGTATCCCCATGTTCCGCTAAAAAAATCACATACGTTGACGAGCGTTGGCGAGAAGCATCATAATGTGACAGGGCTATTAGGTTGAGGCCCATTTGAAAGCATTTCACCTAAAAGCACTATTATTTTGCCTACACATATATATTTAATTAACTGTGAGAAGCTATGAGTATGACTATGATGTTGATGTTGTTGGTGCCATTGCCGTTGGATTGCACTGCTTGATAGTGCTTTGTTAGTAACGCTCTCCCTTAACCCCCCCCCCCCTGGAACCCCCCCCCCCCCTGGAACACACCGCACATCTGTCTAACCCTAGCATCGCCACACTTAAACCCCCGTTAAACCTGCACACCCCGTCCATCAATCCACCCCAACCACCCAACCCACCCTACCCACCCATCTGGCACCGCGCCAACTCCCCCCCCCCCCCCCCACACACACACACCATGCCGCCGAATTGGACGCTTAAGGGCACAATAAGTTTTAGACTTGTCGTCTGCTTATCGCCAAAACGACGTCCGCTCATCTTCAAAATGTGCGTATTTTCAAAACAGCGTATGTTTATAAATATTCCCTAAATGTCGTATGGTTATCGCCAAAATGCCATCTGATTATCGTCAACATGTAGTCTGCTTGTATGTTGCCAAGATGGTAATTAAAGTTACTATGTCGCATAATCTATGTCGCATAATTGTCGTCAATTCATCGGCTACCTATATAGCCAAATGTCGTCTGCTTGTCTCCAAAATGTCTGCTTATCAGCTAAATGGTGTCTGCTTGGCGTCATGGCGTTCTTCGTCAGAGAAAACAAGTAGGCCCATTTCTGTTGCAAGCTAACTGTCGTCGTCCGATGTTACTAATTGTTAGTAAATGTGATCTAGTAGCAGCCGAATGTAATAAAATCTTATCTGATTTCAGTGAGATTCGCTGAATTATTTTAGGTTTTCATTAAAATTGTGTCTGTGCTTAAAGTTGCATAGTCCGATGAAAACATCAAATTTTCAAAACCAAAACACTTATCTAGATTTGATTCTATATATTCAACTTAGACACTGGTGCGCTTATTAAGCATTTGTTGCTGCATAGAAGGGCATAATAAGTCAATTAATAGAAACCGTAACTACTGAAGTCTATGGTGTCAGAGTTTTGGCATGCTCGCCAACATTATTTTGGCATGTTTTGACATCAAATAGCGCCAAACAGACCCATTTAAAATTACAGTTACTTCGAACTAAAGTAAAGTAGATTATAACGATTAGTATATTATATTTATCTCAGAAAATAGCAAAAACTCAAAAGCATCGGACTATGCAACTTTAACCAATGAAAGGTTGCCAGGAGTTAAATGTCGTCTGGTTGGTGGATTTCTGACACCAGACAACATGTAGTGATCAACAGACAATCCTACATTTCAAATGGCCGTACCTGACACTCATGCTTCACCGCGTTCAAGCTCGACAGGTCCAGATCGTCAAATTTCTTTCTTTTTGCATAGTCTGATGAAATATCAAATTTTCTAAACCAAACCAATTATCTAGATCTGATTTTACATATCTAACTTAGATACTGCTGCAGTTATTAAGCATTTGTTTCTGCATAGAAGGCAATACTGAGTCAATTTAACAGAACCTGTTACTGCAGAAGTCTATGGTGTCAGAGTTTTGGCAAGCTTACCAAAACTAATTTTCCATTTTTGCACTCAAAATATCTAAAATGTTTACTATTTAAAATAAAAGTAACTTTGAACTAATGTAAAGTAGATACTGGTGATCAATGTAATATATTTATCTCAGAAAAAATACAGAAATTCAAAGACATCGGACTATGCAACTTTAAACAAATTGTTGTTTTTGCAAACTCACAAGACATAGAAGGAGAGCAGAGAGCGATAGACAGACATCGAGGGGCAGATACACATACAGCGAAAAGAAGAGATAGAGAGACACAGAGAGACACACAGGGTCAGAGAAAGAACATGGTTTTGCTCAAGTCGATAGATGTGCTACGAATCTTTCTCGTGACTTCAGTTAATTAATTTAAATTGATATTTTAAATATTGGTATCTTGCGAAGTTACCTGCCAAATGTTACGGAAATAATTATGAGAGGTACATATTTGCTAGGTGCAATACTGACATGGTGGGTTGAGAAAGGGTTAAGGAGGTCAGGCTGGGTGGGAGGGGGATAAGTAGGTCAAAGGGGGTGGGTAGGTGGGTAGGGGTGGGGGGTTAAATATCAAAAGATTGGACTAGTGTTACTAAATTCAATCCGATCAGTTCCCGTGCTACTGAATTTAATTCGAGGAGTTCCTTTTGGAACATCGATTTGAAAGTCGGTGAACTAAATGTCATCTGCTGCTGCGAATTGTAATTTCCATTCTATTAAGTATTATATCGCATGCCCTTCTAGTAATAGTCGGATGTCTGTCTATAGGTGGCACCAACGATTCTATTAAGTACTATCCAGAGTCCATGTATTGAAAAATCTTTGGTGACACCATATGACGTATGCTTATTGCCACATTGTGTCCTTTATAAAATAAATAAAATATTACAGATGTTATCACCAGCCTTCAAACCAACTTGACCTATTCTAGTAATGTATATGTAAGCCTAGATAAAAGATTCACCCCATACTTCCAGTACAGGGGTGAAAACCAACCCATGAGAAAAGCTGGCGAAGAATTTCGACATGATGGGTTAATTAACTGAGCTGGTAAATTCTTAATTTAAGAAGCACAATATATTCTTTATGTACGTCTTCATATTTACCCGCTACTTTTGAGTTGGAAAATATAATAAAACATATACTTTAATGCAATTTAAAAGTGAAATCGACGGTGTTCTCTGGCCGCCATCTTGTCTTTTTGCATTCTCTCCCATTTCACCAACTCTGTGTTGACATAAGTAACCATTTGACACTGGTGCCAAGCATTCTACTTCCCATTCCATACTAAAGCTATTTTCACCCGTATTTAGACTACATTGTCGTTCACCCCTGTACTGTAAGTACAGGGTGAATCTTTTATCTAATGTATGCCCAGTGTTCGTGTACATACTGTGGTGAATCTACGGATCACTAATTAAACCCGCACGTGTTCTTTGACAAATAGTTAGTATGACGGTTTGTGTGTTGAGTGGACAGCTGTCACTCCACACTTAAAACCCAAACCCAATACCACCCGGGGTCAAAATCGGACATCTCTCTCTCACATCTGCCTGAAATTAAATAATATTTCCTAACAAAAAGTTGGATTTATTTTTCAAAGTTGGATTTATTTTGTTAGTGCAAATATGATGAATCCCCAGGAATACACCAATCAAGATATTTCTCTGTGATGTTATTGTTGTTGTTATTTTCATTTTGACGAGGTCACTGAAGAAAAGAGATTATGGTGAATTCCGGAATCCCCCCTGCCCCCCCCCCCCCCAAACCACACCCCACAACAACAAAAATAAAGTAGATGGGAGGAAAAAAGGGGTTTGGAGCCTCAGGCAAGACACATGTTCAATGTCGTCTGCTTTTGGATGCCACAAAGAAGGCCCTGGATCAGTGCTTATTGGTAATCAATAGTGCAGAAAGGTCACAACCCAGACGCAGAGCATTGTCGTCTGCTTCTATCAAGCGAGAATTCGCCCTCAGCCTTTTGTTCTGCTAAATATCTCTGACCACGAAATGTCTAGTTTATTTATTGTTCTTACAAAGTGACGCTTTGTTACCCTCCACCCCCCCTTATTTCCCACTGACCCCCTCCTCTTGTGGCTGTCTACCAGTACCAGGTCTCACCCGCATTTACCAAAATGTCTGCTTCTACGAAATGTCTGCTGCTATTCCACTAAATGTTGTCTGCTGTATAGTATAAACTATTATCTATGCTTCTAACCAAATCTTAACCAACTTGCACCAGCATTTCATATCCTACAAAATATCGCCTGTTTCTGAAAATTTCATCTGTTTCTACAAAATGTCATCTTTTTTCCCAACCAAATCATGTCTGCTTCTAACAAATATCATATTGATACCAAATCATGTTCATACTAAATCTCATTTTTCTGCGAAATTTTGTCTTTTTTTTGTGGTGTTTAAAAAAATACGAAACCTCATATTTTCAACCAAATCTCGTCTGCTTTTACGAAAGGTCATCTATTTCTATGAGCTCTTGTTGTTTCTACCAAATCTCATCGGTTTATGTGAAACCTCATCCCTTCCTACCAAATTTCGTCTGTTTAAAGTGTGTTTGATTAATTATTTAAAAAACACCTCACAAACAACCTCGTCTACCTCTCCTAAACCCCGTCATATCCATCTCATCTACCAAATATTCACTGCCAACACAGAATACCTTGTACTAGTATACAAAATTAATTAAATTTCTTCTTTTAAAATTTATCCCGGTGTCGCAGTTTCCGCCGTCCGCCAGTTTCCGCGGTATGCATACACTCAAATGCATTGTCAATGGCCGTGAGCAATCTTCATACAGAAAAAGTGAAATATCTCTAAAACCACACCACCTAGAAACAAATTGCTTGGTACACATACAGAAAACATCCTTCACCAAAAAGATTATATTAAATTTATTAGGTTAGGGTTCTTGATTTCTATTAATTTTGAATAAAACTAATGTTTTGCACTGCGCGTACTGTCAAACTCAAGGCATTGTCAATGGTCGTGAGCAATCTTCATACAGGAAATACAGAAAAAGTGAAATATCTCTAAAACCACACCACCTAGAAACAAATCGCTTGGTACACATATAGAAAACATCTTTACCAAAAACATTATATTAAATTTATAAGGGTACTGACGATGCTGTTCGATTTTGATGCATGTGCAGAAGCGATGCGTACCGCGGAAACTGGTGGACGGCGGAAACTGCGACACCGGCGTCAGGTCCAACATTCAGTGCCCATTGTCTCATTCCCACCTATAACCTAGACTTGCCGATTGGAGTGTGATGACCCAAATTCGGGTAGGAGAGGGCGAGTAACAAAGCGCGTAGCCCCTCCCCCTCTATTGTCCACTCCTCCCCCTCACCCCCTCACCCACCTCACCCTCACCCCAACCCACCAGCACCAGACAGCAGCCGACAACCCGCTCTGCCGAGCCTTGACACTACAGCCACCTATCAATGTTCACTGTAGGTACTTCATCTCTTTCATCTGACTGACCTCCCAGTGTCTCATTCATTGCACACGAGCATATATACATAATCGTATAACTGTCCAACGAAACGGGGTTAGGCCAAGCACAAGAATGTTCTGTTTCAGGTCACGGCCAAAGAGAGAGAGAGAGAGATAGGAAGAGAGAGGCGCGGAGAGGGAGAGAGGGAGGAAGAGAGAGGAGGGGAGGGGGAGGAAGAGAGGCGCGGACGGGGAGAGAGAGAGAGGAACAGGGAGGCGGGGAGGGGGAGAGAGATGAGAGAGAGGGGGGCGGGGAGGGGGTGAGAGAGGAAGAGAGGCGGGGGGGGGAGGTAGAGAGAGGGAGAGAGAGGCGGGGTAGGGGGTCAGAGAGGAAGGAGAGGGTGGGGGGGAGAGAGATGAGGAAGAGAGAGCCTTGGAGGGGGGGGAGAGAGGAGAGAGAGGCGGGTGAGGGGGAGAGAGAGCGGGGGAGGGGGAGATGAGAGGGAGAGGTGGGGAAGAGAGAGGAGGGGGGTGAGAGAGGGAGAGGAAGAGAGGCGGGGAGGGTGGGAGAGTGAGGATTGAAGAGAGAGGCGGGGAGGGGGAGTTGAGAGGGAGAGGAGGAGAGAGAGGAGGGGAGGGGGAGAGAGAGGGAGAGGAAAAGAGAGGCGGGGAGGGGGAGAGAGGGAGAGAGAGGCGGGGAGGGAGAGAGAGAGGAAGAGAGAGGAGGGGAGGGGAGAGAGAGGGAGAGGAAAAGAGAGGCGGGGAGGGGGAGAGAGGCGGGGAGGGAGAGAGAGAGAAAGAGAGAGAGAGAGGAGATACAGGGAGGTTGAGAAGGGTTCGGGTTTGTTTTGTGGCTTTTTGTTTACAAGAAACAATAAGAGATTATAGCCTGCAACATGACAACTGCTGAGAACACATATTAAATCTAGGCATATCGGGCCTATTAGGCCTATTAGGCGTATTGTTGTTATTGCTGCTATTGTCTGCCTTGTTTTCTTGCTCCTTTCACTGTGGCTTGCAAGATGGTTTTGGTTTGATATTATTGGGGATCTGATTTTGGACACGGAGGGTAGTCATTTGACTTTACAATATATATACTTGATACCTGTGAGGATGGTATTTTCTATGGACGTGACTTGCTGAGCCCTATGGTTAGTTATGGCTTTGGGATTATTGAGAGAACGTGTGATTGATTCACTTGAATTGTTGTAGCCAACTATAGTTTTGTGGTTAATATATTCATTACTGCAAGTACGGGGTTCATCTTTTATCTAGTCTACTACTAACTAGTACGGTGAGTAGTGCTGGTACTAGTAGTAGTAGTAGGCCCTACTACTACTAGTATTTGTCTAACACCTGCTGGTCTTAGACTAGACACTAGTTGGAGGTAGTTCACCACGGCAGTTTTCTTGGTTCTCCATAATTATAATGCACCATGTATTGATATAATTCCACTTTTACTAGTTTTATCAAACAATTTGACATATTAATGAAATACAATATAAGTCTAGATTTAAAGTTAGATTAACAGTTGTTTTTATTTTATCTAGAATTTTATTATTATTTATGGTTCATAGGATAGAAAGTGGGTGGGGTGTTGGAACAATTGTGTGCATGTCTTTGCAATTATTAACTTAATTCTTTTTATTGCATTTAGATCTAGTAAAGTCTAACTTTACATACAGAGTGGTTTAAAAAGATTAACAATTTTCAATATTTCATTATTTATGATGGTTTTAAACAAGTAGAGAAAATATAGATATGGTTTAATTGTCATTGCATGCAAGTCTTCGAAACAAGTTCTTCAAGCCAAAACGATGCCAGCATCCTGGGCATTATGGGAAAACCAGAAAGATTCTACAATCGACATTATCACAAGTATAACACTCAGGAAGCATAAACCCCTTTCAATGTTAATAAACATTGTGTATGCGCGTGCACCTTGGCGGGAGAACCAAGGCACACTGCTATTGAGTTTGCCGATACGCGCAGTGAAAAACGTCAGTTTTATTCAAAATTAATAGAAATGCAGAAGACTAAGCTTATAAAATTAATACCATCTGTTTGTTAAACATTTGACCGGTTTGTGTGCCAAGCGTTTTTTTCTACGTTGTGCGGTTTCAGAGATATTTCACTTTTTCTGTATGAAGATTGCTCACGGCCATTGATAATGCATTGCGTTTGCCGGTTCGCGCAGTGCAAAACGTCAGTTTTATTCTAAATTAATAGAAATGCAGCAGACTAAGCATATAAATTTAATATAATCTGTTTGTTAAACATTTGATCTGTTTGAGTGCCAAGCGGTTTGTTTCTAAGTTGTGCAGTTTTAGAGATTTTTCACTTTTTCTGTATGAAGATTGCTCACTGCCATTGACAATGCATTGAGTTTGCCGGTATGCGCAGTGCAAAACGTCAGTTTTATTCAAAATTAATAGAAATGCAGAAAACTAAGCATACAAATTTAATACAATCTGTTTGTTAAACATTTGATCTGTTTGTGTGCCGAGTGGTTTTTTTTCTACGTTGTGCGGTTTCAGAGATATTTAACTTTTTCTGTATGAAGATTGCTCACGGCCATTGACAATGCATTGAGTTTGCCAGTACGCGTGGTGCAAAACGTCAGTTTTATTCTAAGTTAATAGGAATGTAGAAGACTAAGCATATCAATTTAATATAATCTGTTTATTAAACATTTGATCTGTTTGTGTGCCAAGCGGTTTGTTTCTAAGTTGTGCGGTTTTAGAAATATTTAACTTTTTCTGTATGAAGATTGCTCACGGCCATTGAGTTTGCAGTGTGACCATGTGTAGTTCTGCAGCCAAGCTGTGCGCGCACTGACCTAAATACCTATGCTGATGTCATATGAAATAGGTCTATAGCAAGTGGAGCGTTAATTCCAACTGTTAGACCGGATGCTGTTGCCAAATCGGTAGAGCGCATGCTTCCCATGCAGAAGGTCAGGAGTTCAAAACCCGGCCGAGTCAAACCCATGACTTGCACAATTGATACTTGTCACTACCCAGGCTGGCACTCGGCATTACTAGGATAGAGCAATGGCTGGTTAGCTCAGTATCAGGATAATGTGACTGATTGGGACATCGGTTCATGGTGCCAGCGGTCTGGCCTGGTCTCCCAGTGGGGCAGCACTATTACTAGTATTAGTATAAAGTTTCTATGAACTCGTGTTTGTTTCTACCAAATCTCATCGGTTTATGTGAAACCTCATCCCTTCCTACCAAATTTCGTCTGGTTAAAGTTTGTTTTATTAATTGAAAAAAACCCAACTAACCTGAGTATGGGCTGTCAGTTACAGATTACAGATGAACTTACAGATCCTCTTCTGGCTGATATAAGCCCTGTTGGGCCTCTAATGCCAGCTCGTTATGATAAACAAAGAACTAAGTTGTTACCCGTCCTGATATGACCTTAGATGTTGCCAGAACGTAAAACCCCAAGAAACAGACTCTGCCGCCGTGGCTTGTTCCCGCGAGCTCCCTCACAGGTGCTTCGCTGATTAGGCCATCCCGTGTCAGACTGAGAGAAGCATTCTGTCCAGGCTTGCTCTGTATGGGACGCACCGACGCCATTGATGACGAGGACAACTGCCTGGGGAGCCTCGTTTTGGGGCCAGACTGTGTGGGGCATCCAGATGAGAGCCTTTTGGGGTGGGATCGTGTAGGAGAGTGTGAAGTCCGGTGGTAGGAAGGCGGGCGGGAGACAGGGGTGTGGATCTGGTAGTAGCCAATAGGAATAGCTGACGTCATCAGGCCGCCATTTCTATTGTTCTGTAGAAGTTCTACCAAGTTCCAAAGTAATCTTACGAAAGTCTTTTTGTTGCTCTTAATGTTTGGCCGATAAAAGTATAACATTGTAAAAAAGCAAAACATTTGATCTAGGTTTGAACCTATATATCCAACTTAGAGTACCTTAGATACTGGTGCCCTTATTAAGTATTCCTTGCTGCTATAGAACATTTAGAAGGGCATACTATGTCAATTTAATAGAACCTGTTCCTGCTGAAGCCGATGGGCGTCAAGTTTTGACAAGCTTGCCAAAATTAATTGTGTATGTTTACTCTTCAATTATACTCTATCAGACCAACATGTGGCGTACCCCAAGGATCAGTCCTGGGGCCTCTACTCTTTATATGCTACATAAACGACCTAGAAAAATGGCTAGAAACAGAACATCTCATACTATATGCAGACGACACAGTCATATATGCAGAGGAAAACACAGAGGAAGGGGTAACAACTAAGCTGAACAAACTCCTACTAAGGCTGGACGACTGGTGTGAGTCCAATAAAATAACCATCAATGCAAATAAATCCAAAACAGTGCTCGTCTCACATAAATCATTGCCGGAAAGAAATCTACACTGCAAGCTAGGAAACCAAATATTAGAAAATATAAATCACGACAAATACCGCCTAGAGCTGGACAGCCAGCTAAACTACAATCTATTTATAACAAAAATCATCCAAAAAATAAACCACAAACTGTGGCTATTTGCAAAACTAAGAAACTATATGATGCAAGAAATGTCAATAAAAATCTTCAAAGGTATGGTGCTCCCCTACTTCGACTATGGGGATGTAATTTACATGGAGGCTAAAAAAGAATCATTTAAAAAAACTACAAATACTGCAAAATGGAGCCCTAAAGACCGGCTTCAAAGTAGACAAACTGCACCCCACCTATGACATACAACAAAGAACTAAAGTAATGTTATTAGTAAACAGAAGAATAATCCACCTAAAAACTCTAGCGTATGGATATAGTCGAGACAATAAACATCTAATCCAACCACCAAGGAACACCAGAGCAAACAATGCACCACTACTAAGGCAGACCAGAAGCCAAATAAAAGCTCACTAAAGAAGCCCACTGAAAATGGCTGCCAAAGTATGAAACGCACAAACGGTAAAGGAACAACAAATTCCTGACCTCAAAACATACAAAAAATATTTGTGCAAAATAAAACCAGGAAACCCCCTCTAAGCTGTTCCCCAAAGGGGCATGTCATGTCATGGCCCACCAGCTGGACAGCCCATGAGAGGTAACCCCCTGCCAGAAAACAGCCAGATGACATCAAATCCAAACATAAACCAACTACCTATTACGTACAAGCCTATAATATGTAAATAGAGTAGGCTCGTCTACAATTAAGTGCAGGAAAAAATAAAAAAAGGAAGACTCTTACCAAGAAAATCCCAAAAAACGAACATAGGTCATTAACCACAAACCATAATCTTAAGAAACACAGACCGATAACTGCCCAGCATTGAAAACAAGCTCGATCATCCAAGCTTATATAGGTTATGGACAGCATAAACATCCCATCAAAAAAATTAAAAATTAAAAGATTATCTCATAACTTAGTCATTTTAAAGCAAAGTTACTTGAAACTAAAGTAAGGTCGAATAGAACAATCAAACCTATATATTTATATTTACCTCAGAAAATGACAAAGACTCAAAACCACCGGGCTATGCTTCTTTAATACCAGGATAAGAGTGCTACTAAATTCTAACAGGTAGGCCTACAAGTACTAGATCCTATAAGAGGCCTATATGTTTTGTTTTGTTTTAAATAGATTCATCACTATCTGGAGCAGGTGCTTATCCCCCCAAGGACACCACTTTGATCAATGCTCTGCCTCGGTCAATGCGCGTCCTTCGGTCCCTCCGATCTCAAAACCCCATATCGATGAATAACTTTGTAAAATATTCCGATATATGGCATAGGGGGAATCGGTGTACGTGACCAAGCACATGTATGTATATATATATGTATGGGTTGGTGGTGCCTGAGTGGGATGTAAATAGACATAGTGGTGTTGGCAGGTCTGGGCCTATATGCAGGAGTCGGTGGTAGCGGGTTTTGGTGTTACAGCCTATTACCGGGTAGCTATCGCCGACGTCGGGAACTGTGTCAAGTGCTAAGCAGGAGCGCGTAACACTTTGATTATAGCTACACGTGAAGTTATTTATAGATTTGGGAAATCCCACTGCATCTGTACCCGTCTCTGTCTGTGTCTCTGTGTGTGTGACTCTGTGTCTCTGTGTGTGTCTCTATGTGTGTGTCTGTGTCTCTGTGTCTCTGACAAAGAGACACACACAGACACATATGCACACACAGAGACACACAGAGACACACACAGACACAGATACACACACAGAGACACACAGACACAGAGACACAACACAGAGACACACACACAGACACACACACAGACACATGCACACACAGACACACACACAGACACACACACAGAGACACACACAGAGACACACACAGACACACACACATACACACACAGAGACACACACAGAGACACACATAGAGACACACACACAGAGACATACACACAGACACAGAGACACACACACATACACAGAGACGCACACAGAGACATACACACACAGACACACACACAGACACAGAGACACACACACAGACACACACAGAAACACAGAGACACACACACAGACACACACAGACACACACAGCAACAGAGACACAGAGACACAGACACACACACAGACACACAGACAGAACACAGAGACACACACACAGACACACACAGAGACACACACACAGACACACACACAGACACACACACAGAGATGTATGTGTTTATGTATGTGTGTGTCTGTATTTATGTGTCTGTGTATGTCTGTCTGTGTGTATATCTGTGTGTATGTATGTGTGTGTGTCTGCCTCTGTATGTGTGTGTCTGACTATGTGTCTCTGTCTGTGTGTGTGTCTCTCTCTCTGCAAAGTCAGGTCGGGTGTATGTGTGTCTGTGTATGTTGGGTGTGTGCATG